>JBBPBX010040749.1:9515-29210 GCA_038048925.1 Garcialebias charrua
GCTGAATCAAAAGGCAAAGCTCTCAATTTACCGATCGATCTACGTTCCCACCCTCATCTATGGTCATGAGCTTTGAGTTGTGACCAAAAGAACGAGATCTCGGATACAAGCGGCTGAAATGAGTTTTCTCCGCAGAGTGTCTGGACTCTCCCTTACACCAAAAATACACTACACGCGTTCCAGCTCCGCCCCGCTCCGGTCCGACCTCCGCAGCAAATTCACACCCATTATAATCAATGACAGAATTTACACTGGCTCCACACGGCGGCAGCGAGCAACGGAGAGCGGACGGCAGTCCGTCAAAATTAGAAATTTTTCTATTTCTGCCGGATGACGGAGCTGTGCCGTAGTCAACTTTTGAAGATTACGTCGCACCAACAGGAAAAGGAACGAGCACAACTTCCGTATTTACAAAATAAAATCACCACGGGCGGACTAATCCTAGCTCTATACGGATTTATTTGTACAAAAATGCTGTCAAACTATCATTTATGACTACGCCTACAAACGCAATACAAGAAATAAATAAATAAAGTATTTTATTCTGAAATGTAATACATCACTTCCTGTTGCTCAAACCATGTCCTGTCGCTCATTTACGAGAGAATATCAAGGCAGCAGTATCTACAGTTGTTCTCCTTCTTCCACCGAATGAATTGTTTTGTTCTGACTTACTTATTTATCACTTGATTTATCGCGCGATCTCGCAATTCCCGCGCATGCGTCTCGGAGCGGCGCATCCATGCGGACCTGAGCGGAGCGCAGGAAGTGGAAATTGGACTCGCTCAGCTGCGACCTGCGGAGCGGAGCGGGGCGGAGCCGCGTGTAGTGTATTTTTAGAGATAGGGTGAGAAGCTCAGTCATCCGGGAGGGACTCGGAGTAGAGCCGCTGCTTCTCCACATCGAGAGGAGCCAGTTGAGGTGGCTCGGGCATCTGGTTAGGATGCCTCCTGGACGCCTCCCTGGTGAGGTGTTCCGGGCATGTCCCACCGGGAGGAGACCCAGAGGAAGACCCAGGACACGCTGGAGGGACTATGTTTCTCGGCTGGCCTGGGAACGCCTTGGGATTCCCCCAGAGGAGCTGCTCCAAGTGGCTGGGGAGAGGGAAGTCTGGGCCTCCCTACTTAGGCTGCTACCCCCGCGACCCGACCCCGGATAAGCGGACGAAAATGGATGGATGGATGGATGGATAAAAGAATGTAAACCTTTGGTTTCAGTACCTGGTGTGACACCTCCCATCCCCATGCAGTTGATCAGTCCTGCTCACCGGTTTGGAGGAATTTTATTCCATTCATTCAGTACAGAACAGCTTCAACTCTGGATGTTGGTGGTTTCCTCACATTAACTGCTACTTCAGGTCCTTCCACAACATCTGGATTGGATTAAGGTCAGGACTTTGACTTGGTCATTCCACAACATGAAATTTATTCTTCCTGAACCATTCCTTGGTAGAACATCTTGTGTGCTGAGGCTCATTGTGTTGCTTCATGGTCCACCTTCGCCTGAGATCCAGTTCATGGACAGATATTCTGACATTTTCCTTTAGAATTCTCTGATATAATTCAGAATTCATTGTTCCATCAATGATGGCAAGAAGTCCTGGTCCATATGCAGCTAAACAAGACCAAAACATGATACTACCACCACCATGTTTCACAGATGGGATAAGGTTATTATGATGGAATGCTCCAAACATAATTATATTCATTTAAACCAAAAAAGTTATATTTTAGTCTCATCCATCCACAAAACTTTCTTCCAGTAATCTGACTTGTCCACGTGATTTATCAAACTGCAGACGAGCAGCCATGTTCTTTTTGGAGAGCAGTGGCTTCATCCATCAACCCTGACATGAACACCATTGTTGTTCAGTGTTCTCCTGACGGTGGACTCATGAACATCATCATCAGTCAATGTGAGAGAGACCTTCAGTTGTTAGAAGTTACCCTGAGGTCCTTTGTGACCTCCCTGACTGTCACACACTTGCTCTTCTAGTGATCTTTGTTGGTCCACCACTCCTGGGGAGGGTAACAATGGTCTTTCCTCCATTTGTACACAATCTGTCAGACTGTGGATTGGTGGAGTCCAAACTCTTTACTTATTGTTTTGTAAACTTATCCAGCCTGATGAGCATCAACAACTCTTTTTCTGAGCTCCTCAGAAATCTCCTTTGTTCCTGCCATGATCCACTTCCACAAATATGTTGTGAAGAGCAGACTGATAGATCCTGTTCTTTAAATCAAACAGTGTCCACTCACACCTGATCATCTTCCACTGATTGAAAACACCTGACTCTAATTTCACCTTCAAATTAACTGATAATCCTAGAAGTTCACATACTGTTACCATCACATATAATATTGGATCATTTTCACATTTGTGTGAAAATCTGATGTTTTACATCATATTCATGCAGAAATAAAGAACATACTAAAGGCTTCACAAACTTTTAAGCACCACTGTAGATGCACACACATGACAACCAGTCACAGATAAAAGCCATGCGCTGCGTTATCTGCTCGCTTTTATACTCCTCTTTGCTCAGCTGAGTTCAGAGTTCAACAGCTGTAGCCTTCTTACACAGAACTCTCCATCTCAAACATACGGTTCATGGGCAGAGATGATAGTGTCTTGGGAGATGGTTTTGGATTGTTTTGAGCTGATTTATTTTAAATAAAAATCCCATGCCAATCATGTGGCTCATCCATCAATCGGCCAATTGTATGTCATGCCCAATCTTTCTTTGAAAAACCGACTGAGTAGCGTGCGTGCATTTACTGTATATAAATGTTGGCACCTAGGTAAATATTAATCCAAGATCTGCCTGAAAGTCTGGCTGCATGAGTTTTGAAAAGTGTGGTGTTTTGAAATGGAAACAGTGCAGCAGCACTTGGACTGACAGGCTGAAGAATGTGTTTAATCTGCAGCTGCTTCAAGTCAGCCTGTTCTAAAACACAGTCCCTTTGCTTTCTATCACGTCTCTCTGGAGACCCCATACTCTGATTTAATGCAGTTTTCCTTCTGGCAGCATCCACTCAGCTTTTAGCCACTTTGCTCTTCCAGCCTGCTTCCAGGCTGAGTGATGCTCGGTGTGCCTGCAGAAACAATGTATGTGTAATGAGAGTCTGTTAGCTCAGGCAACCGTCCACGCTGCAGCTCAGGATGTGAAACTGAGAAGCCATTTAGAATCATTATAACATTTAAAGAACATTAAAAAGAGTGAATAACCAAACAAAGATTATGTTAGTGTACAGTATGTTGTTTTTTTGTTATTTTGAACATTAGGTTGAGTTTTGTTTTTCCCCAAATACTTTGTTGACACACTGCACTGTAGTTGCAAGATCAGGACATGCTCTCTGAAGAAACAAACTCACTGAAAACACAAAACAAACAAACAAACAAACAAACAAAAAACTGTTCAAATGCTGGAAGGAATAGTTTTGGTTTGGTGGTTCAATTCCACCAGCAGTCACATGCCCAAGTGTCCCTGGGCAAGACACTGAACCCCTCATTGCCTCCGATGTGTGTCCCATCAACGTATAAATGTGATAAAGCTCTGATTATTCTCTTTAGAATGATTTGTTCAATTAGCTTTGTAGAGATCTAGTAGAGTGTTGTATGAATGGATCAGTGAGGCACAGATTGTAAAGAGCTTTGAGTATCTTGATAACATAGAAAGGAGTTACAGTATATGAGTACGGTCCATTTACCATTTGATTTAGACTTACAGTAATAAGCTCCACATGCAAGGCTGCACAGCTGCAGAAAGAAAAGCTCTGCAGAGAGTGGTGAAGGCTGCACAGAAGATGTTGGAGTCAGTCTCCCCACCATCACAGCCATCTACTGTACATCTCCAGTAGCAGGAAGAGAGCCACCTGCATCATGAAGGACCTCACTCATCCAGCACACATATATGCTCCACTCCCCTCAGGAAGAAGGTTGAGGAGCATCAAGTGCAGAACCACTAGACTGAGGAACAGCTTCTACCCTGAGGCTGTTCGACTCATTAATCTCTAACCAGGAGAATCACTGTGAAAAAACCAACGTGAAAAAGTCACTGTGATGCCACTTGATTGTTGATCCAGTATGTGCTGCTGATTATGCATGATGCTGATCTCATGCTGCTGATTTATTTCATGTTGCTGTGTTCATTCATCCTCACCTGCTCACACAGACTCATGATTGTGCTGCTGCTGTTTTGGTGCATTGTTTTGTACTAGTAGTGCTTAGTATATTCCTAGTTTAGTGTATTTCTTCGTTCAAATCATAGATCTTATTACTGTTTTTCTTTATAATTTGTATTTATGTTGCATGTAACTGGGACCCTGTGTACATTTCGTTCCACCTCATGTACCACATGTAATAATAATAATAAACTTTATTTGTATAGCACCTTCCTACAATGACTTGCATTGACCAAGGTGCTTAACAGGACATCACTCATGTGATGTGATTGCCAATAAAGACACCTTGCCCTTGACTTTTACCTTGATGCAAACCAGTGGTGCTTACGTCGATCGCGATCTACCGGTCGATTGCGGAGGCAGTACTAGTAGATCGCAGCGTGACATTAAAAAACTGTCAGCCTATCAAACATCCCATCACTTGATTGACATACAGCGCAACAATCAGATGACAACTGAATTTTTAGCTTTAGGTGATGTCACAGCTCATGCTAAAAGCAACGGCGCTAAACGCGGCAAAACTTACAAGCTAATCAGCAAATTACCTCAGATTTTAAGCCCTTGCTAAAACATGAGTGAGAAAGCTGGACCAAGCAAGAAGGCAAAACGTATCACTTTCATACAGAATGGGAGGTGGACTTTTTTTCAAGATGTCATTTTCGAAGTGTATTTGCCTCATCTGCCAGTCTATTTGGCTCCACTTATTTATGTGAGTCAGCCTTTTCCTACATGAAAATCATTAAGTCCAAATACTGTTTCACCATGACCCGGGGTCTGCAACCTTTAGGATCAAAAGAGCCATTTCTGCCCCTTTGTTCACTAGATTAAATGTGTCCAGAGCTGGAAAACTCACTGCAGTTGTCATTATCAACTGGTGGCCCATGGCACACTTTAAGTTTGTAACATTTATTGATATTTTTCCATTTTGAGACAAAAGAAAAGACTGGATTCCATCCATCCATCCATCCATTATCTTTACTTGCTTTTTACTTTCTGGGTTGTGGGGGATCACTGGTGCTCATATCCAGGTTGCAAGTCTATCACAGAAGGCTGGATTCTTGTAAAAGAAAAAATAATATATATTTTTTGTAAAACAAACAATGAACAGTTCAGGCTTATGTGTTGTTTTTTTAATTGTGGAGAAATTGAGTATCCTACTTTAAAGAAGAAAAAAAGCATAAAGTTAAAGGAGTATAATTTACTCTGTGTATTTGTACTAGTGTCCACATATTTGCAAAGGAAATGACAGAAAAACAGCTAAAACTAGTCATTTTTTGTTGTGGGTACAACATCCTATAAAATTCAGTTTTATGTTAGTTTTGGTCAAAGCTTGAAAGAGCCGCTGCGGAGGGACCAAAGAGCCACATGTGGCTCCAGAGCCGCAGGTTGCAGACCCCTGCTCTATTCCCTCACAGTTTGGGTTGATCAGCGAGTTCCAGACCATGCTATTGTAGCAGTCTCTCTGGGTACTTTCCTTTTCAGGGAACCACCTTCTGATGGAGTGGCTGCCTTTGGACCAGGGTGTGTGTTTTGGTTGTAGTCGTCATCTTTATTTATAGAGCACAGTTAAAACAGATAAACTGCTATCAAGGTGTTGTAGGTGGAGACTTCCCTATAGAGGAGAGATGTGACTCTGTGTGCATCCCTCACGTTAACATACAGTCAGTGAGGTAGGGATGAGCAAATGGATCCAACTATTATGAATAATGGTACCAACCTCATGCAGTTTAAATCTTGGACTTCCACACGGCTTCAGCTACGTCAAATAATACTTTGTAATTTAATCAGTTCAGATTGCACAACAAAATCAGAATCAAACATGCTAACGTGTGTAGCATCCATATTTACATTGTTCAGCTCACTGCTTGTGCAGAAGAAAACGTGACGTGTGACATTACGTTTTCTTCTGCACTTGCAGATTCTCTCAGAACGGTCAACGTTTCCCACTGTAGTCTAATGAAAGTTGCACTTTAATAATAATTTTAATCATGCAAAAAACAAACATGATCATTAAAGGTCCACTGACATGATTTTTTTACTATTCATAAAATTGCTCAAAATATATATCTTTTATCATTTAAATATGTTTGTTTTTGCAAACAAAATGATAAATCACTTTAATTTTGCTTTAAAAGTGATTTTGAACTTCAAGCCGTGTTTAATCATGGGAAATCCGATTACACACGAACGCACCATCTGTGACGTAGTGTGCAGAGTGTGAGGCAGAGGGCTCTGGTCTCTTTAATAGCGGACAATTTAAAACCCGACAAATTTATCAATCTATGTGAAGATTTGAGCTATTTGTCTTCATTTTGGGAAGCAGAAAATAGTTTGGGTGATGGAACAAGAAACAACAGGATCTAATTTAGGTCTGATGCTGTATCAGACTTACCTTCATGTCGAGCTGCTCATACCCGCGCACTGTGACAAGCCCAGAGCTCTGCCCGGTGTTACGTCACAGATGGTGCGTTCGTGTGTAATCGGATTTCCCATAATTAAACACGGCTTAAAGTTCAAAATCACTTTTAAAGCAAAATTAAAGTGATTTATCATTTTGTTTGCAAAAACAAACATTTAAATGATAATATATATATATATATATATATATATTTTGAGCAATTTTATGAAAATTAAAAAATCATGTCAGTGGGGCTTTAAGACATGCAGTGTGAACAGAGCCTTAGTTTGTCTCCAAATCCCTTAAGTCCTTTTGATATTTGTTGTCAAGAAAACATCAAACATAATCTTTTCTTCTCATCTCATCTCATTCATTGACATCAATTTGGTAGAAATTTGTTATTTTCTTAAAGATCACAAACTACTGGAAGAACCACTTCTAACCATGTCTTCCTTTGTGTTTGCAGATTCTGCAGGTGAATCTAGTGATGTCCATCCTGCTGTATGTGATGGTCCTTGTTTACCTCTATGGTATCCAGGCAACCAACATGGGCAGCAGTCGACCCGGGCAACAGCATCAGCAGCAGCCAAGTCCTGACCCTTTAAACTCTCTCATAATCCGGCTCCTTCAGGCTGACCTGACGAGAGGGAGAACCAGGGGAAACCATAGCCAGCAGGGAAAAAGCAAGGACTCAGAGCTGCAGGAAACACTTCCTCCTCTCCTGAGCAAAAACTTTCCTTTCAAGGAACTGGGTGACGAGGAGCAGTGGGAAACAGGGGTTCGAAGCGGCGCTGTGGTCGAGCAGCAGGTGATGCTGCTGAACTCGGATCTCCTCAGGAAGCAAAAAAGATTTAACTCACCTCGGGTGCTGCTGAGTGACCGGCCACCACTGCTACCTCCGCCACTGTACCTCGCGGATGACTTTGTAAGCATCAGACCAGACGGAGACGCAGCAGGAAACAAGACGCGAAAGAAACGTTACGCCGAACACAGGAGCTACCGTGGGGAGTATTCTGTCTGTGACAGCGAGAGCCACTGGGTGGTAGACAAAACCCAAGCTGTGGACCACAAGGAGCAGTCTGTGACTGTTCTGGCCAAAATTAAAACCAGTGCCACGCAGGAAATCAAACAGTACTTTTATGAGACGCGCTGTCGGACCACCATGCCCTTCAAAGGGGGCTGCAGAGGAATCGATGACAAGAATTGGAACTCGCAGTGCAAGACGACGCAGACCTACGTTCGAGCGCTAACACAAGTTCGCAATTCAATGGGGTGGAGGTGGATACGCATAGATACTTCCTGTGTGTGCGCATTGTCAAGGAAACGCCACAGGACGTAAGCAAAGCCTTGCTGGGTGCTACCTTTCCTGGAATTCTACTTCCTGTTTGGGATTTTATTTCCACAGAACTCCCTGCTATAGGATTACGTGTCATGGTGGTGACCAGCAATGTTCAGCTACAAATGATGCTTCTCCTGAAGGAATCTTGGGTCCTTTTAAAGAATATTTCAAATCAACATGCTGCAAGCTGTTACGGAAATAACTCTTGGGGAGGGGTTGGGGAGGCGAGGAACATGTGTACGTGTGAGGGAGAACTGTATATATAAATTATTTAAATTATATAAAATGCATGTAGTTGATACATGTTTATCTATCTATGTATGATGTACAAATGTATTTGTGTTATTTATTGAAAGATCTACAAAATGATAAAAGTTATAAAACATGACTATAATGCAAAGCAAGGGCTGCAAAGGTGCTTCACAGGGAGACTATATGTGCCTTGACTGGTGTGAGTGATAAGACATGGTAACTGGAGTTACTGTAAATGTGTCACCAATAAATGTGACCAAACAGCAGATCTATTTTGTCCAACGGAGCTAATGAGGTGATCAGAAGTTGTGAGGTTTCAGGACCAAAAGGCAAAACTCAGATTTCTTACCACCAAACCAAACGTATAAAGTACATTTCCAATGTCTTCACAATTAACAATACAGTACAAAGATGATGCTCAGCTAGTCCATTTTTTGTGGGGAGAGGCAAAGAAAAACAGAACTTTGTCTTGAAATTTCTGAGTTTGACCAGCAGAAAAAAGAAATTGTTTGGTTTGCCCCTTGTCTCATGGTCACTGTTTTCACCAAGTTTTACTGTCACATGGAATCACTGGCAATTTTTGTTTCTTCCATTGAATAAAAACCTATAATTTCTAAAGCTGACATTTTTTTTTCATTACCAATTAACCATTTCAAATTATTTTGATGCCAAAGATTAGTTAGATGTTATAGATTCTGATCTTTCATAGAAATATACCTCTTATTTCAAACCTGTTTTGATCTGCTAATTTAGCAGATTTGGTGTTTAATAAATTTTCAAACATGACCGTTTCAATTAAACTTAGCACATATTTGTGTTTGATGGATCGTTGCTTTGTTGTATGGCAATGAATATTATATACTGTAACTGAAAAACTTGCTTATTTCCCTTTAAATTGTGCCACATTTGTTAAGAAAATTTAGTTTTGGGTTGGGCAGAGTTGAGTACAGTATGTGGGCTATGCCATGAAAAACTTATTACATCTTTGTCAACACCGAACAGCTTATTCTGCTATTGACTCTGTCAGGCTCTGTCCCTGTCTGTTTCTGTATGTTAATTTGTGTTCCCCTCCTTTCATACTTTGTTATTCTGAGCTTACTGGTTTCTGTGTATCTCATTCAGTCTCTGTCATTTCCCACTCCTCAGTCTGTCTCTCTGTGCTCAGGCCTTCAGCCTTATGGTACGTCCACACCTAGGAGCGTTTCAACTTCCAAAAAGCTCGTCACGCACGCAAGTGGACGCACTGGACCCACAGTGGTGTCCAGACCAGAAAGCGAAACTGCGGCGGTGTGGCGGCGGGGTGTGTGGGAGGAGCTTACCAGTATACCGAGTCCTCACTGCACTCCGCCAGGCAAGGAGCTTTTTATTTCTTTTTTTTTCTTTTTTTCTTATTTTTCTTAGGGTTGATCTTAATATAGACACATGTCAATATCATAAGTACAATACTGACAAAACATTGCACAAAGATGAAAATTACAGTTTCAACCCTCTTTTTATATTATCACCCAAAAAGGAGAAAAATAAATAAATAATAATAATAATAATAATAATAATAATAATAATAATAATAATAATAATAATAATAAAAAAAAAAAAATTAGATAAATAAAAAAACACAAAAAAAAACACGATAACCCCCCCCCCAATCTCAACTCGAAGTCAACCTCATACTATATACTACAGAAATGGCTACTAATATTGATATTCAAATCAAAACTCAACGACGGGCACCTTCAGTTGGGCAGAACTTTCAAGTTTGAAAAATAGGAAAGAAAACATTGCCATTTTTGGTAAAACTTTTGTGTGGACCCTCTCAGGGTGTATTTGATTTTTTCGAGCTTTAAAAAGAACAACACATCTTTCACCCAGAGGGATGTTGAGGGACATTTATCAGACTTCCAGTGTAAAAGTAAAATACGTCTAGCCAATAAAGATGTAAAAGCAATAATTTCCCTTTGAGCAGAAGTTAACCCTAACGTGGGGCTGGAGATACCAAATATGGCAACAAGTGGACAAGGTTGCAAATTCACTTTCAGAATAGAAGATGTAATTGAGAAGTAGTCAGACCAGAAATTATGTAATTTGGGACAAAGAAAGAACATGTGGCCAAGATTGCAAGGGGTACCCTTGCATCTATCACATATGTCCACAACATCTGGATAGATCTGAGAGAGCCTAGATTTAGAGAAATGAACCCTATGCACAACTTTAAATTGAATCAAACTAAGACGAGCACAAGATGAGGAAGATCGAATTCTGTCAATGGCGTCATCCCAAAGATCTTCGGTCAGCTGGATTCCCAACTCTTCAACCCATGCATCTCTAATTTTGACATTGGAGTCAACCCTTAGATTTAAGATAGTACTATAAATCTTTGAAATCATATCTTTCTGAAGTGGATTATATGAGACCATCTTTTCCCAAGGCTGTTCAGGGGGAACAGAAGGAAAATTTGAAAAACATTTAGAGGCAAAATTCCGAATTTGAAAGTATCGAAACAAATCTGTACCAGGTAAACTGTATTTGGCAGATAAATTTGCAAAGCTATCAAATATACCTGCTGTATATAGGTTTTTTATTTGTTTTAAACCCCTATCATACCAAACTGAAAATGTACAGTCAGAAAGTGACGGAGGAAACAAATGGTTATTTGTCAAGGGGCATGAGGATGAGGCATCAACAAACTTGAAGTGCCTTCTAAATTGCGACCAAACTTTCAGCGTATTCAAAAGAACTTGATTGTTGGTGTATAAAGAAGGTTTTATAGGTAATGAAGAAAAAATTAAAGCAGATAAAGAAGACCCGGTACACGAAGATGCCTCCAGTTTGCACCAAGGTAAACTGGACGATTTTAACCAATAACTAATTTTTTGTATGTGAGCAGCCCAATAGTAGGATTGAAAGTCAGGCAAAGCGAGTCCACCAGTGAGTTTACATTTTTGCAATAATGTTTTACGAACCCGAGGAGGTTTCCCATTCCAGATAAAGCCACTAATCAGCCTATCCAAGGAGTCAAAAAAGGTTTTTGGCATAAAAAGAGGAATGGACTGAAATAAGAAAAGAAATTTAGGTAAAATGATCATCTTGACAACATTAATCCTACCCAAAAGGGAGAGAGGAAGATTACGCCAACTCTGGAAATCAGACGTAGTTTTTGTGACAAGAGGCGAAAAATTAGCTGACGCAAGACCAGATAAAGAACGTGTCACATTTATACCAAGATATTTAAACCCAGTGAGACTGAGTTTGAATGGAGTGTCAGAATGTTGAAGACTGCAAGCAGTAGTGTTTATAGGAAAGCATTCACTCTTTTCCAAATTCAATTTATAGCCTGAGAAGGAGCTGAAGTTATCTAAGATATGCAATACAGTGGGGACAGAAGTGGCAGGGTTGGATACGTACAGCAACAGATCATCCGCATATAAGGACAATTTATATTCTGTTCCATTTCGAAAAATCCCTGTAAATGAGGGGGCAGCGCGCAAAGCAATAGATAAAGGCTCAATTGCAAAAATGAAAAGCAAAGGCGACAACGGGCAGCCTTGGCGTGTTCCACGCCCGAGAGAAAAATAGTCAGAATATATATAATTCGTATGGACACTGGCTTTAGGAGATGCATAAAGAAGCCGAATCCAGGAAACAAAAGTATCACCAAATCCAAACTTCTTCAAAACCACAAACAAGTATTCCCACTCCACCCTGTCAAATGCTTTTTCAGCATCAAGGGAAATGACCAATTCGGGTATATCAGAAAAATGCTTCGAATAGATTATATTAAAGAGGGTGCGCGTATTATAAAATAATTGACGTCCCTTGACAAAGCCATTTTGTTCCTCAGATATAACCAAAGGGAGGACTTTCTCCAAACGAGTAGCAACCAACTTGGCTAGCACCTTTACATCTGCATTTAACAAGGATAGTGGTCTGTAAGAACCACACAAAGTTGGGTCTTTGTCCTTTTTGTGAAGTAAAACTATGGTAGCCTGAGTCAGTGTTGGAGGTAAAGTCTTGCGTTCTAAAGATTCGTTAAACATGGCCAATAATAATGGTGCAAGTTTTACCATAAACTTTTTATAAAATTCAATGGAAAACACATCAGGGCCAGGAGCCTTGTTTGACTGTAATGCTTTTATTGAATTTATTACTTCCATAAGGCTTAGCGAAGAATCCATGCACCTGGCAGTGTCAATATCAATAGTAGGAATGGAAAGACTTTCCATTTCCTTCTTGTCTGTGGGAAATTCTGATGAATACAAAGAAGAATAAAATGATTTAAAAGTGTCATTGATTTCGATGGGGTCAGTCGTATTTACCTGCTGGGTATTTTGAATACTGGGTATTATACGAGAATTGACCTGACGCCGTAGCTGATGTGCCAATAAACGACCGGCCTTGTCGCCGTATTCATAAAATGAACCTTTACTATGCAAAAGTAAGCGCTCAGCTTCTTTGGTAGAAATTAAATCAATCTCTGCCTGAACACCCATACGCTCTTTAAATAATTCCGGTGAGGGACTTATGGCATACTTTTGATCAATCTTAGCAATGATTGTTGCCAATTCAGTGAGCCTTGAGTTATGTCTTTTATTAGAACGAGATGTGTAGTAAATTATTTGTCCTCTGAGATAGGACTTAAGTGTTTCCCATAACAGTGAATGAGAAGTGGAGTCATTCTTATTAAACACCAGAAACTCATCGATTGCATTAGAAATAAAGTCACAGAATTCCTCATCTGCCAGTAAAAGAGAATTGAACCGCCATAAAGGGCGGCTACGTTTGTAAGAAGTTAACTGAATATCCAATAATAACGGAGCATGGTCTGATATCATTATACTCAAATAATCACAGAGGACTACACCTGGATTGAGAGCCTGGTCGATAAAAAAATAATCAATTCTGGAATAGGAGTGATGCACTTTAGAAAAGAAAGAAATTTTTTTACTGGTTGCATTTCGGGATCTCCATGGGTCAATAAGACCACTCTGGCTCGTGAAATCAGAGAATGCTTGAGCCATTAAAGATTTATTTAAATTACGGGGATTAGACCGGTCTAACTCTGGATCTATGACACAATTTAGGTCACCCCCTAAAATTAATAAATGAGAATCCAAAAACGGAAGGCTGCTCAATAATCTGTTTGCGAACTCAGCATCATCGAAATTTGGAGCATATATATTAACCAGAAGAACTTTTTTCTGCATTAGTGTTCCAGCAACTATTACATATCTGCCATATTTATCAGCTATTACATCAGTGGGCGAGAATTGTACTGTTTTATTAATCAAAATGGCTACTCCTCTTGATTTAGAATTAAAATCTGAGTGGAAAACTTGATTCATCCAAGCGCAACGCAATCTATTGTGATCTTTAATGCGAAGATGAGTTTCTTGTAAAAACACCACCGAGGGCTTTAACCGCTTGAGGTGGGAAAAAACTTTTGATCTTTTAACAGGGTGGCCCATGCCCTTAATATTCCAGCTAATGAAACGAAGAGAGGTGCCTGGACCTGTCGTAATGGGGTCTACAGTGTTATTAGCCATTTAAAAAAGTAAAAATAAAAACAACCATAGAGAGCTGAGATGGACCTCCCCTTAACCCCTACCCTAAAGTAAACCCATAAAAAAACAACACCTAGAGTCTCCATAAGAAAAAAACAAAACAAAAAAAACAATGGAGACAGCAGTGCAATATACAGCAATTATTCACAATAAAGCGTGAACCCGGAGACAAAACAGAGCAAAAAGATACAGAAAAGTACCTAACAAGAACCGGCTAATACCCACCCCCCACCAACCTCCTAATTGGAATACTAATATGTGCACTAATTATTATGCTACTTGAAAATTGAAAAATAAAATTATTATATTACAACCAGACTGAGAACCACAAAGTCCCTGTATGATGAAAATAATAATAATAATATTACACCACGATAAACATCAGTTTAGATGCTCATGAACATTAGCCTACAGTACTAATTTCTAAACTGAGCAGCATATAAACATAACTATAATATCCAAATGCTGTAAGTAAGCCTCAATTCTGAGTGGATATTGAGAACGATATAATCACCAAAGCACAGAGTTCACTCAGAAATCAAAGTCTGAACGTACTGCATAGCGTCCTCAGATGAAGTAAACTCTTTTACTACTCCTTTGTAAGTAATGCGCAGCTGCGCTGGATAAAAAAGTCCATACCTGATCCCTTCGATGCCACGAAGTAGTCGCTTTACCTCATTGAAGGCCGCTCGAGCCCGAGCTACCTTAGCAGTGTGATCCGGAAAGATCGATACAGTCCCGGCTCCGACTTTAATCCGCTGGCGCTCCCTCGCACGACGTAGAATGTCCACACAGTCACTGTAATAGTGAAGCCTGCACACAATTGCTCGAGGTCGTTCGCCTGGTTTGGGTTTGGGTTGAAGAGAGCGATGAGACCGGTCAACCAGCGGTTCCTCTTCCAGCCCGAGCGCTTCTTTCAGTAACGCGGCCACGGTAGTGGGCGAGCAGGAGTTAGCACCCTCCTCCACGCCGATAATCCTGATATTATTACGGCGCGATCTTGATTCTAAATCCTCACATTTGTCTTCCAACATGCTGACCTTAGTCGTAAGCTGCTCCAGAGTAGTTTTCATGCCGGCAACGTCGTCAGTGCAGCCCGTGAGCGCCTCCTCCACATCACCCACCGTAGCCGTTAGCTTATCCAACTTAGCATCAGTAGCAGCGTTGTCCTTTGCTAGCTGCGCCTTCACGGCTTGTAGCTCAGCTTTGATGGATGACAAAGCATCTCCCAGAACCTCTTGTAGTTCCTTCTTAATAATGCCGGCAATATCCTCCCTCAAAGAAGAAAGTAGTTCGAGCTTTAGGGTGTCAGCGTCCGAGTTAGCCTGAGTCGGGGCTGCCACAACAGGGGAAGAGGCCGAGGCCTGTGAGCATGACTTTAGCTTCATCTGAATAGTACGAGATTTTCCCCTTCCAGACATTGCCATGCGGTGTAAGAATTTTTACACAAGACCAGACTACAAAAAGAGTCTAAAAACTTGGTTTACAAGGAAAAGCACAGTTGAATAATAAATTTAGAGGAAATTGGCAGGAGCTAGTGTAGCACACGTCCTACTCCATTGACCGCCTCCCTCTACCTGGACCAGCCCAATTAATTAAATCCATCTCAAATTGGTTCGAGTGAACGCTGAAGAGTTACAGATGAGACAAAAAGCAAGCAGGGAGGAGGAAAACTTAGGGAGGAGAGGAGCAAAAAGAAATGCGACTTGCTTTGCCGAGAGCGGATATTTATATATGAATGTTTCTGTTAAATTATTATTTTATATATGAATGTTTGTTAAATTATTAATTTATATATGAATGTTTCTGTTAAATTATTATTTTATATATGAATGTTTTTGTTAATTATTTTATATGATAACACAAGTAATATTCACATCGAAGGGTATGAATTATTTCACATGAACAGAAATAATAAAAGAGGTGGTGGTGTCGCTCTATATGTTAAGAATGAAATAAAATGTAAATTAAATAATGAAATGTCAATAATAGTTGATAATATTATGGAAATGATAACAATAGAAATAATAAACAAAAATGATAAAAACATAATAATAAGTTGTGTATATAGATCACCAGGATCAAATATAGAAATATTCACTGATAAAATCTTGGAGCTATTGGAGAAGAGTTTTAATAAAAAAGTTTTTTTGTGTGGAGACTTTAACATTGATATGGGAAATAAAACAGATTCAAATAACATCAGTACATTTATAAATTCAATGTACAGTTTAAATATGTATCCGTTGATATCCAAGCCAACAAGAATTACAACTCATAGTGCCACAATAATTGATAATATTTTCACAAATATAACAAACGGAGAGGTGATAGGTGGTATTTTAACGACCGACTTAAGTGATCATTTACCAGTTTTCACAATCTATAAAAATGATCAAAGTATCACAAAAGCAGTTAAAACAAAGAAAAAGATCATAAACACATCAAAAAAAGTTTTGGAAAAATTAAAAGAGGATCTAGATAAACAAGACTGGAATGAAGTGTATGTTGATGATGTGAACAGATCATATGATGAGTTTATGAATATCTTGGAAACTCTGTATGAAAAAAATTGTGTACAAACAAATTATACAAAGAGAAATATCGTTGACCAACCATGGATGACAAAAGGGTTGAGAAATGCTTGTAAAAAAAAAAAATTATTTGTATTCATGTTTCTTGAAATTGCGAAGTCAGAACGCTGAAGAAAAATATAAAAAGTATAAAAATAAATTAGTAGGGATTATAAGGAAACATAAGAAAGAATATTATAGTAAATTATTAGATAAAAGTAATGGTGATATGAAAGCAACATGGCGAGTAATGAATAGTGTTATGAAGAATCATAAAGCAAAAACTAGTATTTCAAAATATTTTGTAAAAGAAAAAGATGAAGTTTATGATGAAAATGAAATTGTCAATGGATTTAATCAATATTTTGTGAATGTTGGATCAAGCCTTGCAGCTAAAATACCAAAAGTAGATAATGTGAGCCATTCAATTACAAGCTGTGCAAACAGTATTTTTCTAGCCTGGCCCTCGCCTTCCTGCACAGCTCCGCTCAATTCTCATTGAAGCGAAGTGAAGGACAGGGTCTGGTTTTAACCAGGCTAGTATTTTTCTAAATGTAACTAACAAAGAGGAAATAATGAATGTAGTAAAAAATCTTACAGACAAGAGATCAAAGGACTGGGTGGACATGGATATGATGTTTGTAAAGGATATAATGAGCCATGTTATTGAGCCGTTTACATATATATGTAATTTATCATTTTCAACAGGAATATTTCCAGATAATATGAAAGTAGCTAAGGTAGTTCCTCTTTTTAAAAATGGTGATAAATGTGTGTTCAACAATTATAGACCTATATCCTTGTTACCACAGTTTTCAAAAATTCTTGAAAAACTATTTGTAAACAGACTAGATCAATTTATAGATAAACAAAATATTCTAAGCAACAGTCAGTATGGGTTTAGAGCAAAAAACTCTACATCAATGGCTCTCATGGAATTAATGGAACAAATAACTACTGCTGTCGATCAAAAACAATATTGTGTCAGTATTTTTGTTGATTTAAAAAAAGCATTCGATACTATTGATCACACCATTCTCCTTGAAAAACTGAACAAATATGGTATTAGAGGACCAGCATTACAGTGGGTATCTAGCTATTTGAAAGATAGGAAACAATTTGTACAAATAAATGATGTAAGATCTGACCTCTGTAATATCACATGTGGAGTTCCCCAGGGCTCTGTGCTTGGACCAAAGCTATTTATTTTATATGTGAATGACTTGGTAAATGTGTCAGGACTCCTTAAATGTATACTTTTTGCTGATGATACCACATTTTTCTGTTTAGGTGAAGATATAGAACAAATGTTGGAATTGATAAAGACAGAATTTACCAAAATACAAACTTGGTTTAAAATCAATAAATTATCATTAAATCTAGAAAAAACTAATTACATGATATTCAGTAATAAAAAGAAAACTGTTGATGTTCCACTCAAAATTGAGGGTGTTGAGATTTGTAGAGTGAGTGAGGTGAAGTTTTTGGGTGTTATCATTGATGACAAACTGACATGGAAACAACACATAAATTCTGTAAGAATAAAAATAGCTAAATCGATTGCAGTACTGTACAAAGTCAGAGACCTATTGAATGATAAAGCTCTGTATTTGTTGTATAACACAATCATTGTTCCACACTTAATCTATTGTATTGATGTTTGGGGGAAAGCGTGTAAAACAATCACAAAGCCTATTTTTGTATTACAGAAAAGAGCTGTAAGAATTATCACTAGAAAACATTACTGTCATCCATCAAGTACATTATTTTATCAACTGAAATTATTGAAGTTCCATGATTTGGTTGATTATAATATTTTATCAATTATGTATAGGGCTCAGAATAACGAATTACCTTTAAATATCCAAATGAATTTTGTTAAAAGACAAAGTTGTTATAATCTTAAGGGGACAGAGATGTTTGTAAAACCACAATTCAGAACTAGTTTGAAGGGACGTTCTACCTCAATCCAGGGAATTAGATTATGGAATGGCTTGGAGAATGTAGTTAAAAATGCCAAGTCACTGTTTACATTTAAGAAAATGATCAAAAGGAATTTGTTGAAAAAATATATATGAATTAGCATAATGTGTATTGTATCAATTATTAGTTATGTATTAGTATTAGTATTAGAAAATTAGAAAGAGTTAGTCATTTTGTACTGCTGGTGAAAGATTATTATTGTTTAATCTGATTGTTTGAAAAAAGGGGCAGATATAATAAGATTTATTCTTCTTTCTGCTACCTTTCATTTTTTTACATTGTGTATGTATCATGAATGGGATTGTCTTGTATTGTGCTTCTTTTTAAAAAAAAAAAATGAACAAATTTAATAAACATAAACATATATGAATGTTTCTGTTAAATTATTATTTTATATATGAATGTTTCTGTTAAATTATTATTTTATATATGAATGTTTCTGTTAAATTATTATTTTATATATGAATGTTTCTGTTAAATTATTATTTTATATATGAATGTTTCTGTTAAATTATTATTTTATATATGAATGTTTCTGTTAAATTATTATTTTATATATGAATGTTTCTGTTAAATTATTATTTTATATATGAATGTTTCTGTTAAATTATTATTTTATATATGAATGTTTCTGTTAAATTATTATTTTATATATGAATGTTTCTGTTAAATTATTATTTTATATATGAATGTTTCTGTTAAATTATTATTTTATATATGAATGTTTCTGTTAAATTATTATTTTATATATGAATGTTTCTGTTAAATTATTATTTTATATATGAATGTTTCTGTTAAATTATTATTTTATATATGAATGTTTCTGTTAAATTATTATTTTATATATGAATGTTTCTGTTAAATTATTATTTTATATATGAATGTTTCTGTTAAATTATTATTTTATATATGAATGTTTCTGTTAAATTATTATTTTATATATGAATGTTTCTGTTAAATTATTATTTTATATATGAATGTTTCTGTTAAATTATTATTTTATATATGAATGTTTCTGTTAAATTATTATTTTATATATGAATGTTTCTGTTAAATTATTATTTTATATATGAATGTTTCTGTTAAATTATTATTTTATATATGAATGTTTCTGTTAAATTATTATTTTATATATGAATGTTTCTGTTAAATTATTATTTTATATATGAATGTTTCTGTTAAATTATTATTTTATATATGAATGTTTCTGTTAAATTATTATTTTATATATGAATGTTTCTGTTAAATTATTATTTTATATATGAATGTTTCTGTTAAATTATTATTTTATATATGAATGTTTCTGTTAAATTATTATTTTATATATGAATGTTTCTGTTAAATTATTATTTTATATATGAATGTTTCTGTTAAATTATTATTTTATATATGAATGTTTCTGTTAAAT
>JBBPBX010040750.1:0-14844 GCA_038048925.1 Garcialebias charrua
TCAAAGTCAAAGTCAAAGTCAACTTTATTGTCAGATCTGCAATATGTACAGGACATACACAGGACCGAAATTGCGTTTCTCTCAGTCCCTCGGTGCAACAGTAAACATTAGGGATGTCCGATAATATCGGCCTACCGATATTATCGGGCCGATATTGGCATAAAAATGTAAAATCTCTACATATCGGTATCGGTTTCTCTTCCGATAACAAAAGCCCGATAATTCACATTTTATTTAACAATGAAAAATTATAGTAGGCTGTATATTTTACTTGTTATTTTAGTTGACATTACATGTTCCAAGCTCTTTTACAGCTACAATGTTTAATTTTATTTGTTAAGTCAAATTTGTCCTAGCTATAGTGGGTATTGTCAGGATTATCTCAGGGAGAGCATGATCCAACCTATTGTTTAAGTTTTTTTTTAAATAAATATGGCAGTTTTTCCATAACTTCAGTTGAAATGGTTTTTGTTTTCTACAGACTGTTTGCCTATGGAATGTATCCAGTGGGGCAACACAATAAAGCAGACAAAATGTCCCTGACAGGAGATATATAATTTCACCTTAATATCGGTTTGTAATATCGGTTAATATCGTAATCGGAAATTAAGTGTTAAACAATATCGGCATATCGAATATCGGCAAAAAAGTCAATATCGAGCATCTCTAGTAAACATCTAAACATTGAAACACTGAAACATATAATAATAGACATAAGCATAAAATAGTAAAACTAACACTGTCCTGAGTTTTTGCATAGTGGTATAAGAGTATGAAAATTTACACCGACTCTAAAACTAAAACTAAAACATTAAACATTTAATGAACATAATATTGTCCTGAGTTTTTGCATACTAGTATAAAAAAAGAGTATAAAAAGTATAACTAAAATAAACTAAAGGTTTCTAGCATTGACATTTGCAAAGTGGCAAAGCAGCGTATGAGTTAATGTACACAGTACATGCACGAGGTAGTAGTTGATGTTGTTATTGTTATTATGTTTGATTTATGATCTGCAATGTTTTTATGTTTTTCGTGTTGTACTTCATTGTCTGTGTTGCCTGTTGCGTGTTTGTTTGTCCAGCACTTTGGTGTGGACTTGTTCCTGTTTAAAGTGCTTTATAAATAAAATGGTATGGTATGGTATGGTTATAGAGGCAAAAAGTGGCATATGCAGTAAGGCACATTGGGCATCCTAAACAAGACCGGTCAGAGCACACTGTATATGTATCAGCAGCGGTGCAGATATTAGAGTAGTGTAAATGGAATAGAGGGAATTTCTATTGTTTTGATCTAATATATACATGTATATATAAATATATTTTTTAAATCACAACAGTTTATGCAAACATCATTTTATAAACTTGTTTTTAACCATCAGTTTAACATTACACAAAAAACTGTTGTAGCATCTATCTATGGTCCTCTGACAGATGAAGCCCTCCAGATAGAGGGCAAAACATTTCTATAAAAAATAAACTGTCCAGATGACCCGACGGAGAATTATTGGATTTGATACCTGGATGATTGAGCATGAACTTTGGCTGTGGCTGCCTGCCTGGGAGGAGTCGACGAGGGACAGGACAGCCTCCAGAAACCATCTTGGCTCCAGCAAACTGGTTGGTCCACTTAAGGTGTTTACTGCTTGGTGGGGGAAACAGTTTGCTGGAACTCCTCTGACTGATGAAGCCCTCCAGATAGAGGGTGAAACGTTTCTATAAAAAAGAAACTGTCCAGATGACCCGACTGAGAATTATTGAATTTGGTACCTGGATGATTGAGCATGAACTTTGTTATCTATGGTATTTTTGTTGTAGCCTGGTTCACTTCTAGCAGAAATATCATAGTGAATCTTTATATTATGGAATAACTCACTGCACTGAAGGTGATGTGAAAGTTTATAAACTAATGTTCTCATCAACAGCTTTTTTTAGTTGTTTTAAGATGGCAGCAATTCACTCTGGTTTTAATCTTGCTCGACTTGTTGTTTACTTAAACTCTATCTTTCCAAAATGAGCTTGCCTAAAGAGATATGTACACAAGGTAAAATACAAATTGTTTATAATCCTTCCAAAGATCCCACTTCAAAACATCTGAACTATTGCTTTAAGTAGACACAATTAACTCATCTCATAGACTGTACACATGGCCCATCTTAGCCGAACACATTTTCAGTTTCAGACACAAACACAGGAAGAGAAAAAGAGAGAGGAAGACAGAAAGGCTGTGAAAAGAAGGTTCTCTGTGAAATATCCTGAAGGTCCTTGGCAGCATTAGAGAAAGGCCTGGGAGGTTAGGAAACATCAAATCAATGCATTGCAATGTGAATTGACTGCTGACTTTGATCATCTGCCTTGGGAGTGCTTTAGCATTGAGTGCTGTCACACTGGCTGGGTTAAGCAAATATGGCATGGGCTGAATTTGAGAGAGAAGTGGGGAAAGGAGGCAGGTTGGAAGGGGAAATAAGAAAAATGGCATATGTGATGCCAGGCTGTCACCAGGGAGTAATGGGCACATTAAAATTCTATGTCTTCCTGATGAATTGCATTATGCACATCATATGTTATGTACATTAGAATCATAGTTGTAGTTGATACTCAAAAGTCATGCCTGCAGGATGCATGGGTCTTGATTCTTAAAAGAAAAATCAACCATAAGGCATTCTTTTTTTAACTGTTGTGGTCTGGAGAAAACATTTTACCTCAGACTCAACTGTATGGCTGAGAGGACAGCTGATTCTCTCCACTCAAGCCCTTCCAAAATGATGGGTCAGCCCTGCTTAGTGTCAGAAGCTGCTGATACCCAGGCTCTGAAAGTGGAAATGCTCTTAAGCCTTTCTCGTATAATGGAGTGGCCGGTCTAATCTTGCCCTCTCTGAGGGAGAGCAGGTGAGGAGAAGAGTGTTTACTGCAGCGCTCTGACCCTTGCTTTTGCACGGAGGCATCCAGATTACGGTGCAGGGCAAAAAGTGCCTTCCCCTTTCTTTTCTTTTCTTTTTTAACCACCACCTTTTATGTGCCCTATCTGCTGTTCTTGAAGGGGAAGCCCTCCTCACAAAACGTGCACTGTGTGAGGTTTTGTTATGCTTCAAATAAGCCATGTCTCTGACCTAAAGAAAGTACCGTGTTTTCCGCCCTATAAGTCGCACCGCCCTATAAGTCGCACCAGTCCAATTATGTCCATTAAAATAGAAAAATCCATGTATACGTCGCACCGGCCTATGTCGCACCTCACTGCACAAAACAAGCATGCGCAGCAACAACAGACCTGCAGTGCAGCAAACAGACCTGCATCTCTTTGATCTTTAAAAATAAACACATAAAAAATATATTTTTGTTAGCTGACATTACAGTAAAAGTGTGTCTCAGTTTAACTTTTCTTGATAAATGCACTTTGACGGTTAAAAACCGTTAAATTAAGTAACCATTTTTTGACCAAAGTGAAAAAAAGAAAAATCCACGTATAAGTCGCACCGCCCTATAAGTCGTAGGGCTTGGAATTGTAGGCAAAAAGGTGCGACTTATAGGCCGGAAAATACGGTACTTACTGGTACATAAAGCACTTGACTATCATTTTTTTTCCATAAGCAAAGAAAAATCATAAATAAATATGAACAAACTGAAAAATCCAAGTGAAGACAGATCAGATGAAGCATTTGGTACCAAAAAAGAAAACCTTGTGTAGTTAAATCGCTGTTAGACAAAAAAAACACACACACACACACAAAAAGAAGAGAGAGGGAGATTCCTCAACCCAAAAAAACCTCTTGTCACTGTAGGAAGAGAATGGCAAGACGACCTATAGGTATTGGGCTGCTAGGTGCATCTCCTAACAAGCTGACTGTTCAAAGGGTTTTTAGTGCTCTAGAGAACATGAAAGGCATGTTTAAAAATTTAAAAGCCCGATCTGTTCCAGTGCTGTGGAGCGGCAGAGGGAAGCAGATTTTTACGTCGTCATAATTCCCCAGTTGCTTCCTTTGTAAATTAATTAAGATGTTTATGACAGCTGCTTGCACCTAATGGAATGCTTATAGAGTACGCTATTAATTATTACTGCCGGACACGGCTGCAGTCTTTTACATCGCTGAGAATGTATGGCTGCGGTTGCCATATAGAGTCCACGTTAACACCCCTCCTGGTGCTGTCATTGCATTTTATGTGCTGTTTGTGTGCTCTATATGCATCTTTCTGGTCAGCCACATCACAGAATGA
Organism: Garcialebias charrua; assembly: GCA_038048925.1. NCBI lineage: Eukaryota > Metazoa > Chordata > Actinopteri > Cyprinodontiformes > Rivulidae > Garcialebias > Garcialebias charrua. The sequence goes on from JBBPBX010040750.1 coordinate 4,212, forward strand.
ACAGCTACAGGAAAATTATGGGTAGATTAAATTTTTTTTTTTTTGCATGCATGCATGCATGCATGCATGTACTGTATTAGAAATCACTATTTTCTTCCCACTGAACAAACAGACATGCGGTTACTCGTCCACCTGTTTGTGAGCTGTGAACTGTAACTGACCCCGTGAGCAGAGCCGGACCTGCCTGTACACGAATGAAGCGGCTGCTTAGGGCCCCGTGGCCACTAGGGGGCCCCATGATGGACACACCACAAAATGACTCACTGTAGTTTCACTACCTGTCCAAAAAACATAGATTCAAAGTTAATCATTTGCAATTTGGCAATCAGCTGCTGATGAACTGAGTGACAACTGAATTATTATTTTCCCGGAAATCTCCCGTATTATAATATTATATATAAAAAATAAAAAAAACATTCCGGTGCCTCTGTCACTAGCCTCGCGAGAACTGCCACCTGCAGTAGCCTCGATGGCAGTTCTCGCGATGTTAGGGCTGGCGCGGTCAGGAACAAACCCGGAAAAACACAGAGATGGATGTAACGAGAGAGAAGGCGTCCGCGTCCCTGCCAAAAAAGTTAAGACTTCGTGTAAATATCTTGAAAAATGGGACAGCGAATTTACTTTCGGGTGGGGCACAATTACGCGTTTTTTAAGATTTGTAACTGCGACTTTAGTGTCTCTCATGGGGGAAGGAACGATGTCCGTCTGCATGAAAAATCCATCCAGCACAAACGCGGGCTAGAGGTAAGAATGTTCACAGCATTTCAATGTCAACAAAGGTAGGCATATCAGATTGTGATCACATAACTGGTTTGAAAGAGGCTGATAGGTAATTATTTTAGATTTCTTGTAAACCTGTCTTAAAATGTAAGGGGTCCTGGACTTTGGTTGGGCTAGTGCAGGGGTCTGCAACCTGCGGCTCTGGAGCCACATGTGGCTCTTTGGTCCCTCTGCAGTGGCTCTTCCAAGCTTTGATCAAAACTAACTTTAAACTGAATTTTATTTGTTCTTATAACAACAAAAAGGGCTAGTTTTAGCAGTCTTTCCTGACATTTCCTTTGCAAATGTGTGAATACTAGAACTAATAGAAGGAGTAAAACATAAGTTAACTTTATTTATTTGAAGTAGGATATTTAATTTTTCCACAATTAAAATAATTACCAGTTTGATGTCTGCTGACATTTTGTGGATGCCTTTTATGCAAATTTTGTGTCCACAGATGTTACTAAACTTTTCCAATGGATTTTACTCCTCAGATCCAGTGGTAACTGCTGATGAAAGTCACCTACCATCTGCTCTTGGAATTTCTGCTCCACCACCACCACCAATGGATCCTGCACAATGGCCGTCACATCTGTCTGACCAAGTAAGGGCTGACATAGTTAGAAGGGGTCCCATGGAGGTAGACAGAGACTTTGAATTCCCCAAATCCATGTCAAACAGAAGCTTTCATTACCATTATATGTTTAGAACACTTGCAAATGGTGAGAAAATTCGACGGGCTTGGTTATGTTATTCAAAGCAGAATGATGCAGTTTATTGCTTTTGTTGTAAACTGTTTTCAAAAAAGTCCACAAAGTTCATTACAGAAGGGCAGAATGATTGGACCAATATTGGTGCCATTTTGAAGTCTCATGAAACAACTGAGGAGCATGGAAAACAGCTGATAGCATGGAAAGAATTAGAACTAAGACTTAAAACAAAAAAAACAATTGATCAAACAGAGATGGCTCTCTTGCTAGCAGAGCAAAATCGATGGCGAGAAGTGCTTTATCGTTTGATCAGCATCATTCGTTCGCTAGCAGAAAGGAACCTTCCACTTAGAGGATCAGTAGATGCTCTCAACAGTCCACACAGTCTACCTGCAAATGAAAAAACACAATTTGTACCATCAGATGCTCACACAATCATATATTTTTAGTGAGTGTGCTTAGCAGTAAACTATGATACACCATGGTCTTAGAATAAAAGTGTTGTGCAAAAGGTTTATAATTGCATACAGCATTTGGTTTTGTGTATCTTTCAATGTCTACAAAGGCAAAGCAAAGTAGGGCCCCCAAAACATATCCTGCTTAGGGCCCCCAAACGTCCAGGTCCGGCCCTGCCCGTGAGCCAAGAGGAAGTTCAGGAGTTTTCTCCTCAATGCTAAAACTTGGCTTCAGAGTGAAGGAGACTGTGTGGGTTTAGGAAGAAATATAAAAGAAACAACTTAATTCAGAATGTGCAAACACTGTTAAAAATGTCCAATTTCTTTTTTGTGACTTCACTCCAACTTCTTCCTCTCACATTCGTTTGCAGTGGCACAGCCGCCACACTGACAACAAGAAGCTTTGTTTTGCATCAAACAGCACCGCGTTAAGATTTTTAGCTTATTGGACTGAGGGTTTTTTGGCTAATTGAATCTGTAAAGTATGTTTTATCAACGTTTTAAAAAAAATGTATGTGTTAAAAATGTCGAACATTCTGCTTTTATTAGAAATCATTGTGCCTTGTTTTAATCGACAACTAGTTCACCTGACAGGAAAAATATATTTAAAGCAAAACATTGCAGCAAAGAATCGTTTTGGTGTAAGTTAATCACATCCTTGCCAGAAAACAAAGTCCCTTGAAGACTCCTCCTGCGTTTGCAATTTCAGCTCTTCTGTTCTATGTTGTTCAGCTGATCCAGCTGTAAGTACATGTGAGACTTTGCTGTGCGATCTTGTGCCAGTGAACTTCCCAGCTGTAAAATAAAAAAGCTTATAAAACAAACCTTAAAAGACCAAAGTGGAATTTGTTCTGGCTGCTCCAAATGACTTGAAAGGGCCAAACGCACACCAGTGGTACACAATAGGTGTCAAAATATATACTTCTTTAATTTTCAGTTTTTTTTGCCATGCACTGCTGCCTTGCACCAGCACACATGACAGTCCAAAGTTCAACAAAAACACATTTTTACACCCCCTCCCTCAGTACTTTGCATTCATTTATTTTTGGCTAATTTCATTGTGTTTTATTCAACAAGGCTTAGAGTTGCATTCGGGCCTAATAAATCCGAACAGGACCAGACCATGCCCGTAGTTTTTTTTTTTTTTTCCCCAAGCCCTACCGAGACCCAACGGATTACTGGTAATCAGAGGGCCGAACTTAAAAAAATCTGACTTTTTTAACTTTTTTTTAAGCTTTTACTGCTTTTGTAAGGAAATCAGTTTGACATGATGGTTTTAAAAATGTAGCAAAAGGAAGCTTTAAATGTTATTTTTATTAACAAGTCACCAAATCGATATTAACATACAAAACAAATAGCCTAAAAAAATCAACTCTAAAGATAGGCTATTATACAGATGAACAAAAATATTTTTAGAGCTAAATTATTTGGAAAAATAAGAAAAAGGCTATTTTAATTGAATGCACTGCTCACTTCGGCTTTTGTCGATGCTGCTACTTCCTTCACCGCGGATGAGAGCAGGTGCGGAGACACGCACAGCCAGTGATCAGCTGATTGATCCATCCATTATCTTTACCTGCTTCTTCCTTTTTGGTTAGCAGGGGGTCACTGGTGCCCATGTCTAGCTATCAATGTGTGAAAGGTGGGGTACACCCTGGACAGTTCTCCAGTCCATCACACGGACACATAGAGACAAACAAGACAAACAACCATTCACTCTCTCACTCACATCTAGAGACAAATTAGTTACCAGTCAGCCTAACATGTATGTTTTTGGTCTGTGGGAGGAAACCAGAGTACCCGGAGAAAACCCACGCATGCACGGAGAGAACATGCAAACTCCACCCAGAAAGGCCCCGAGCTGGGATTTGGACCGGCAACCTTCTTGCTGAGCGGCAACAGCTCCATCAACTGTGCCACCGTGCCACCCTCAAATTCAGAATATAATTCCAAATCTTACATCTAACACACCAAGTATTCATGACAGACCAAACATAGAATGTACAGTCATACAATGCATGATGGAGGAACAATGATGATTACATATGAAGATGAAACTCAGGCAGGAGGGGCCACAACTCAAGGCCTGTAATACTTTCACAATAGAGCACATAAAGTCCCAGGGATAAAGCCATAAAGTCCCCATCAGCTGTCTTTTTATACTGATAATGAAAAATATCTCTGTTTGAGCATTCAGACAGGTGAAAAAGTGTTTGTAGGTACTTTGTGAGGCTTCAAGTTCCCCAAAAGTCAGTGGGACAAATAACTAACTCAACACAGTTCACTTATGCACTGTGTGAGGTAGATTTCTACCCCTCAGTCCCCACAGGAGGGAGCATTATGTCTCTGCTCTGCAGAGCTTCATCCTGTGTTATCATCTGATTAGATTTGCATAGAGAATGCAGCAAGGAAGGAGAAGGCAACAAACTGAAGCACACTCCACCTGCACCACACGGGGCAATGTGTGAAATATCTGTTCAGTCTTTCATCAGGCTCTTTATCTACTACACATGGCTCGTGTGTAAAGTCCTATGTCGTGTTAGCTTTGAAAAAGGGGGAGGGAACTGTGATCTGTGTTTTATTAATCATAGTCCAGCTCCGTGGCTGTCCCGTTATCACATGTGTGTAATTACAGGGTATTTGTGCTTTAAGCATGGGGCTTCTGCCTGGAAATAGAGGAGTGATTCCACTGATGAACCCCCTGCTAATAGGACTACCTTTGATCTAGACGGAGCATGGAGGGCTTGCAAGACTTGCTGGTTTTAATTATGAAATACATGAAAAATAGATGCTGCGCTAAGTGCCGACCGTGGCTGCAACGAATCACAGTAGCAGTGCGTTTGCTAGATGTGCTTCTGCATTTTCTTCCCAGTGCCTCGGATACCTCAGTCCTCGTCTCGCTCTCTGTGTCTCACTTCGTTACTGCAGAGAAGCAAAAACGACAAGTCTGTGATATTAATTAGTGGACAGACAGACATGTAATTTATCTCCGAGGAAGTTTTCATTACATGCGAGGCTTCAGAGGGGCAGTTTGGCTTATTGGCAAGTGCTTAGACCAGACCTAATGGGGCTGCAGTTCCCTCCCTTTTGAGCAATTACAGCCTAGCGCTTATCAGCTGAGCCACGAGTCCACTGTTATGGGACCTTGACTTCCAACACACTCTCATAGAGTGATCCTTCCCTATAGACCATTGTTCATTAGATAAATGTTCTGTATTGTACTTTCCTGCATGAGAATTGAGACTCGGTGAGTGATGATAATGACAGGTTTCCTGCTTTTGTGTCAGCTTTTATAAAACTGATATTAGTTGACAAGAGTTTGTCATCACAGTTCTGGTCTTCTTTCTCTCTGGACAGTTATACATGAAGGTCTGTGTGTACAATGTACTGGAAATACTTTAACTATTTTTGATTTACATTATCACAAATTGTCAAAGTACGTGTCATCTTCTTTTATAATGATTCCTGCAGCTATCCTGGAGATGATATGAAAGCTTGCGCAGAGGAGTCAAAAATAAAATCTTGAACAAATGACAAATTATTTTGACGAAAGCAGTCCACCACTGTACCAAGGTAGTTTTCTGATTTAGATGACCTGTGAATCGCACTGATTTCTGAAGATTTTATATCAAACGTCAGTTTGTTGTTTGTCAAACATTTACATTTTCTCTGACTAGAAAACCAAGATGTATACAGTATTCATTGACCATTTGTGTAATGTACACAACCAAATATCAGTAAGAAACGTACCTTTCTATTTTTATAGCACTTAACTAAGTAATGCTGGTCATAAAGTGCCACATTGCATTAATGTTAAACCACTGAAAAATGTACAAACAATAATAAAACCTAGGCAAAGGAGGAGCTCAAAGCCAGAGAATTACACACAAAAACATTTTGAAAATAAGAAGTTCTCCAACTGGGATTTAAAACTTTAGAGAGTTTGCCTGCTGGACTTCCAGAGCAAGACAGCTATACAGTCTGAGGCCCAAGATATAGCAAACACAGCCCTCTCGTGTTTAGAGTCCAAAACTTAATGACAGGAAAGCCTTGATCAGAACATCTTAGAGATCTGGAAAGTGTGTAAGGAGTTAAAAGTTCACTGATGTAAGGAGGAACGTACTGTTCATGACTTCATGGACAAGAAGAAAGATTTTAAATTGAGTCCTGAAATGGATCAAAAGCCATTGGAGCGAGATAAAAAGCTGAAGGGATATGAAAGCTAAATAAATCTTTAGAATAGAATAAAATAGAATATATCTTTATTGGCATATTTGTACCGGGGTACAAAACATTGCGATTGGCGCACGCACCATCCTAAGAGGGACGTACGCACAGAAAGCCGCAGCAGAACTTAATCCGCGCCGCCAGACAATCAGATATGGAAAAAAAGGAACGTTACAGTGGGATAATCATTGGTATTCAAAAAAGAATCTATCACATTTTGTCTTAGGACATTCTATGATCAAGTCAAAAAAACTCTACCAGCTCAAGCACAGATAAGACAAAAGACATGTTGCATTTTGGTTGGCGGTGCAGGGAGATAAGTCTGTGAGCAATCGTTCAGATAAGCACAGTCTGCAGATGGCCTCAGCTGCTCATCTGAGTGCACACAGCGACCTCTGGGGGTGGGGGGCGACAGTTATTCCAACAGCTTCAGACTCCAGGAGAGGTTTGCAGTCAGCCTTTTTTCAAGGTTGCTTGGGTCCCGATTAGATTAGTTGCTTTATTTATTTTCAGGGCAGGCTACAGTGTACTCTGACTGCAGCCTTGAGTCCAGGTGCCGTCTGGGTCCAAATTCGTCCGAATTATGTGAGCTTTCATTCAATCCGAGCTACAGGTCCCCGTCTCCCGCCTGATGAAGCCCGCTTGGCTATAAACGAGTCCCAAAACGCACCGCAGGTCTGCGGTTGTCCACCACTGTTCCCATCATGCGATTCAGCTCGAACAACAGCTGGTTCATTGAGGTCACAGCTCGGATCAAAGAATCATTCTGTTTCCAGTAGCAGAATCCTCCGCCTAAGCCAAAGAGCAGCGCACCTGCTACCCTAAGTCCAATTATCCACAGATCTTCCACGTCCTTGACTTGCATGTCGAGGGAGCACGCCGGTTCTCCTGGTCCAGAGCGCTTCGTGGAAAACATTTTATCGATAGAGGAGTCAACCCACACAATTAAATCCATTTTCCAAATTGCTTCGAGTGAGCACTGAAGAATTGCAGACGAGACAAAAATGCAAAAGCAGGGAGGAGAAAAACTTTAGGGCAGGAGAGGAGCAGAGAGCGACCTGCTTCGCCAAGAGCCGGAAGGCTGTCCAGCAGCATATTTTTGGACCAGCTGTAAACAGCAGACAGGCTGTTTGCTCAAGTAACAGGTAGTTACAGTGTAGTAGTCCATGTGTTGGCACAAAAGCACAAATTATGTATAAGTGCTTATAAAATGATAGAAAGTAAGTTTTTGCTGCATTTTATTAATTAAAAAGCTAAATTAAATAATGTATTTTTTTGTTGTTGTTTTACTAATGTACATTTTATTTACATGTATACAGGTAGTCTCACTGAGTCACAAGAACTCATTTTCAAGAGAGACCTGATTTTGGGAGCAGATGGTGGGGGTTAAGGGCCTTGCTAAGGGGCCCAGAGTGGGGCGAATGAGGGTGGAGACGTGTAGGTGTTTTTCACCTTTTCCACCCACATTTTGATGTTGATGGTACCAGGAGTTGAACCTATGGCTTTCCGATCACGTCTATATTCTCCCCCTAAATACAGGATGCTTCTCAAAGATCACACCAAGTTTTTAGCAGATTATGGTATTTTGTGTGATTCCAGGAGACTAGAAAAAGTTGCCAGAGACATCATTAGGGGTAAAAATAAGAACATCAGTTTTACTATGATTTGATTGAAGAAAAGTAGAAGACATCCAAGTGCTAATCTCAGTCCAACAATTATATAAGGTTAGATTAATAAACTTCAAGTTGTCATCAGAATAACAATGACAAAACAACAACAATTAAAAAAGATCTGTAAGACAGAACATTAAAAAAGAGTCCAAGTATAGATCCCTGAGGCACCCCACAAATCAGAGGCACTAAAGAATAACCTCCATCAGTAACCATATACTGTAGAGCTTTTGGTTGAATTAAGATGTAAACCCCTTTAGAGCTACACCAAAAGAAAAACTGCCCATTTCCCTAATAAATCAGAATGCTATGATTAAAAGTAGTTGCTGGAGTAGTGGCGCAGAGATTAGAGAAGGTGGGCCTACGATCGGAAGATTGCTGGTTCAACTCCCAGTACCGACAACATCAAAATGTGGGTAGAATTGATGAGCACCCACACCTGTCTCCGCCTTCATCTGCCCCACTCTGGGCCCTTGAGCAAGGCCCTTAACCCCCATCTGCTCCCAGGTGCCCTATATGGCAGCTCTCTGCTCCACACAGAGGGCTGTGGTAGCTCGGTGATCGGTGGTGGCATCAGAAGGGCATCCAGCGTAAAAAACAACTGCCAAGTACTTTGTATTTATGCAACTTAGTTCGCTCTGGTGACCCTTGAAGCAGGGAGCAGCTGAAAGAAGAAGAAGAAGAAAAAAAAAAGATTAATGGTAATAAACAATCTTTTGCAATCTAAAACCATGAGACTTTTCATTAGTAACTTTAAGGAGTGATGTTTAAGTGCTCTCCCAATTATTGGAAAATGATCTAAATTGAGCATTTTACCTAAAGAGCTATCTGTTCTTTAGATTTCAGTCAAAGCAAGGCAAAGTTAATGTTGTGTCTTAAATGTTACAGTTGTCTACTACACATACAGAGCCCTTTACTGCTGGGATTATAATCACTTTATGTTTTATGTAAGTATAAATTGTTGAAGGGTCTTGATTATGCTGCTGTTAGGTAATTGCACAATTTAAATGAACAAAAAAAAGTGTAATCGCACTGAGGGGGTGTCTTTCTGTGCAGTTTGTCTGTGTTGATCAGAAACTGTAGACTATGCCAAGGTGGTCCGCTGAATGTAATTTGTCTTCAATTGTGATGAGTCCTGGGCAGCAAGATTATTGCTGGGCTGGGAACCATTGACAGAGAATATACAAAGGCCAGATTGTGTTTTTGTTAGAAACATGTTTGATGATCCAATCCCAATGATCCTAGGAGCTATGCTGTCAGGGGCTTCATGCCCCTAGTAGGGTCACCCAAGACAGACAAGTCCTAGGTGAGGGACCAGACAAAGTGCAGCCCAAAGACCCCAATGATGAGTACAATAATTGGACAGAATGTTCCCTCGCCCGGACGCGGGTCACCGGGGCCCCACTCTGGAGCCAGGCCCGGAGGTGGGGCACGTTGGCGAGCGCCTGGTGGCCGGGCTTTTACCCATGGAGCTCGGCCGGGCACAGCCCGAAGAGGAGACGTGGGTCCCCTTCCCATGGGCTCACCACCTATGGGAGGGGCCAAAGGGGTCGGGTGCAATGTGGGATGGGTGGTGGCCGAGGGCGGGGACCCTGGCGGTCTGATCCTCGGCTACAGAAGCTGGCCATTGGGACATGGAATGTCACCTCTCTGGTGGGGAAGGAGCCTGAGCTAGTGTGTGAGGTTGAGAGGTTCCGGCTAGAAATAGTCGGACTCACCTCAACACATGGCTCTGGCTCTGGAACCAGTTTCCTTGAGAGGGGTTGGACACTCTTCCACTCTGGAGTTGCCCCTGGTGAGAGGCGCCGAGCAGGAGTGGGCATACTGGTTGCCCCCCATCTTGGTGCCTGTACGTTGGGGTTCACCCCGGTGAACGAGAGGGTAGCCTCCCTTCGCCTACGTGTGGGGGGACGGGCTCTGACTGTTGTTTGTGCCTATGCACCAAACGGCAGCTCAGACTACCCACCCTTTTTGGAGTCCTTGGAGGGGGTATTGGAGAGTGCGCCTCCTGGGGACTCCCTTGTTCTACTGGGGGACTTCAACGCTCACGTGGGCAATGACAGTGAGACCTGGAGGGGTGTGGTTGGGAGGAACGGCCCCCCTGATCTGAACCAGAGTGGTGTTCTGTTATTGGACTTCTGTGCTCGTCATGGATTGTCCATAACGAACACCATGTTCAGGCATAAGGGTGTACATATGTGCTCTTGGCACCAGGACACCCTAGGTCGCAGTTCGATGATCGACTTTGTTGTCGTCTCATCTGATCTGCGGCCGCATGTCCTGGACACTCGGGTGAAGAGAGGGGCGGAGCTGTCACTGACCACTACCTGGTGGTGAGTTGGCTCCGATGGTGGGGGAGGATGCCGGTCAGACCTGGCAGACCCAAACGTATTGTGAGGGTCTGCTGGGAACGTCTGGCAGAGTCTCCCATAAGACGGAGCTTTAACTCCCACCTCCGGGAGAGCTTTGAACATGTTCCAAGGGAGGCGGGGGACATTGAGTCCGAGTGGGCCATGTTCCGTGCCTCTATTGTCGAGGTAGCTTATCAGAGTTGTGACCACAAGGTTGTTGGTGCCTGTCATGGTAGCAACCCTCGAACCCGGTGGTGGACACCGGCAGTGAGGGATGCTGTCATGCTGAAGAAGGAGTCCTATTGGGCCTTTTTGGCCTGTGGGACCCCGGAAGCAGCAGATAGGTACCGACAGTCCAAGTGGCATGCGGCTCGGGTGGTTGCTGAGGCAAAAACTCGGGCGTGGGAGGAGTTCGGAGAGGCCATGGAGAATGACTTCCGTACGGCTTCGAGGCGATT
>JBBPBX010040750.1:14971-29210 GCA_038048925.1 Garcialebias charrua
GAGAGGCCATGGAGAATGACTTCCGTACGGCTTCGAGGCGATTCTGGTCCACCATCCGGCGTCTCAGGGGGGGAAAGCGGTACGCGACCAACACCATTTATGGTGGGGATGGCGTGCTGTTGACCTCAACTCGGGATGTTGTGAGTCGGTGGGCGGAATACTTCGAAGACCTCCTCAATCCTACTGGCACGTCTTCCACTGAGGAAGCGGAGCCTGGGGACTTTGGGTCGGGCTCTCCAATCTCTGGTGCTGAGGTCGCCGAGGTGGTTAAAAAGCTCCGCGGTGGCAAGGCTCCGGGGGTGGATGAGATTCGTCCTGAGTTCCTTAGGGCTCTGGATGTTGTGGGGTTGTGTTGGCTTACGCGACTCTGCAATATCGCGTGGACATCGGGGGCAGTTCCCTTGGATTGGCAGACTGGGGTGGTGGTTCCCCTATTCAAAAAGGGGGACCGTAGGGTGTGTTCCAACTATAGGGGGATCACACTCTTAAGCCTCCCTGGTAAGGTCTATTCAGGGGTTCTGGAGAGGAGGGTCCGTCGGATAGTCGAACCTCGGATTCAGGAGGAGCAGTGTGGTTTTCGTGCTGGTCGTGGAACACTGGACCAGCTCTACACCCTCAACAGGGTCCTGGAGGGCGCGTGGGAGTTTGCCCAACCAGTTTACATGTGCTTTGTGGACTTGGAAAAGGCATTCGACCGCGTCCCTCGGGGGGTTCTGTGGGGGGTACTCCGGGAGTATGGGGTACCAGGCCCATTGATATGGGCTGTTAGGTCCCTGTACGACCGGTGTCAGAGCTTGGTCCGCATTGCCGGCAGTAAGTCAGGCTCGTTTCCAGTGAGAGTTGGACTCCGCCAAGGTTGCCCTTTGTCACCGATTCTGTTCATAACTTTTATGGACAGAATTTCTAGGCGCAGCCAAGGTGTTGAGAGGATCCGTTTTGGTGGCCTTAGAATCGCTTCTCTGTTTTTTGCAGATGATGTGGTCCTATTGGCTTCATCAGATCGTGATCTACAGCTTTCGCTGGAGCGGTTTGCAGCCGAGTGTGATACGGCCGGGATGAGGATCAGTTCCTCCAAATCCGAGGCCATGGTCTTGAGCCGGAAAAGGGTAGCATGCCCTCTCCGGGTCGGGGAGGAGGTCCTGCCCCAAGTGGAGGAGTTTAAGTATCTCGGGGTCTTGTTCACGAATGAGGGAAAACTGGAGCGTGAGATCGATAGGCGGATAGGTGCAGCATCCGCAGTGAAGCGGGCGCTGTACCGGTCTGTCGTGGTGAAGAGAGAGCTGAGTCGAAAGGCAAAGCTCTCAATTTACCGATCGATCTACGTTCCCACCCTCATCTATGGTCATGAGCTTTGGGTTGTGACCGAAAGAACGAGATCTCGGATACAAGCGGCTGAAATGAGTTTTCTCCGCAGGGTGTCTGGACTCTCCCTTAGAGATAGGGTGAGAAGCTCAGTCATCCGGGAGGGACTCGGAGTAGAGCCGCTGCTTCTCCACATCGAGAGGAGCCAGTTGAGGTGGCTCGGGCATCTGGTTAGGATGCCTCCTGGACGCCTCCCTGGTGAGGTGTTCCGGGCATGTCCCACCGGGAGGAGACCCAGAGGAAGACCCAGGACACGCTGGAGGGACTATGTTTCTCGGCTGGCCTGGGAACGCCTTGGGATTCCCCCAGAGGAGCTGCTCCAAGTGGCTGGGGAGAGGGAAGTCTGGGCCTCCCTACTTAGGCTGCTACCCCCGCGACCCGACCCCGGATAAGCGGACGAAAATGGATGGATGGATAGATAGAAACATGTTTAAACCTGCAGTCTGTAAGTTTTCTAAAAATATATTTTTAACATATTTCTTCACTCTGTCACTATCTCCTGACAGACTGATGTTAGACAAGTAATCTCTGAAAAAAACTATAGTCCCCTTGCTTCTCTAAAAGCATTTCTAAAAAGCCACAGTGACCCGCCGTTAACCAGCCAATAAAAACAGAGTTTTTAACCAGCCAATAAAAACAGAGCTTCTCACGCTCCTAACCCACGCCCCCGCCTGTCCCAGCCCCAGCGGCCGCGCACGTTCTCGTTCAAAGGATTGCAAAGCGATGCAAAACTGTTTTGTATGTGACACAAATGTATTAAATTCCCCTTCTTCATCCCTGATCTGGACTTTTCTTTTGTTTTTTTGCCAAAAGTCAAGTGATCGCTTCCTCCTCCGCTGACTCCATGACTGAAATGATGAGGAAATGAATGAATTTGTCACGAGCGAATTAAACTCGGGTTCAACGTGGCTGCGCGAGGCTCTGCAGATTTCCTGGTGTGCTGGACCAGCGCTCCATGTTTTTATTTTATTTTTTAGAACGTTTTATTAACATATAAACACAGAATATCGCAGCGGCTGCGACAGGACATGCAGTCCTAAGCTAAGGAGGCTGAGCTGAATTTCAGCGAGAGCAAGGGGGAGGGACCAGAATGCTTTCCCTGTTGAAAATTCTTCTGTCCTGCGTTCTACAGAAAATTACAGACTGCAACTTTAGAGAGTCAGAGTCAGAGAGTCTTTATTGTCATTTGCACCGCATGTGGTACATGAGATGAAAACGAGATTATGTACACGAGGTCCCAGTTACATCCAACAACAAATGAAAGAGAAAAACAGTAATAACATCTAGAACTAACTAAGAAAAGCATCAACTAGTAATACACTAAGCCTAATATAGTGGGAATAAACAGCAGCACGAACATGAGTCTGCATGAGCAGATGGTCACAGATGAACACAGATGAATACAGCAACAAGAAAACAGATCAGCATCAGTATGATGTGATATTTTGCAGTGTTTATTTTTTTATTTTATTTTTATTTATTCATGAGTCTAACAGCCTCAGGGTAGAAGCTGTTCCTCAGTCTAGTGGTTCTACACTTGATGCTCCTCAACCTCCGTCCTGAGGGGAGTGGGGCAAAGAGTGAGTGTGCTGGATGAGTGAGGTCTTTCATGATGCAGGTGGCTCTTTTCCTGCATCTGGAGGTGTAAATGTCTGTGATGGTGGGGAGACTGACTCCAACAGACTTCTGTGCAGCCTTCACCACTCTCTGCAGAGCTTTCCTCTCTTCAACTGTGCAGCCTCCATGCCACACGTTGATGCTGGAGCACAGGATGCTCTCCACTGCACACCTGTAGAAGGAGGTGAGGACTGGGCTGCTCAGACCAGCTCGTCTCAGCCGTCTGAGGAAGTAGAGTCTCTGATGACCTTTCTTGATCAGGCTGGTGGTGTTGTTGCTCCAGCTGAGGTTATCATTCATGTGTACACCCAAGTATTTGTAGCTGGAGACCACTTCCACTGCAGACCCACCTATTTTCAGTGGGGCATGGGTGTGTTTGTTCCTTCTGAAGTCCACAATCATCTCCTTTGTCTTCTTCACATTCATGTGAAGATTGTTCTCTTTGCACCAGCTCTCCAGGTGTTCCACCTCCTGTCTGTAGCTGGACTCATCATTGTTTGTAATGCATCCCACCACCGCTGTATCATCTGCAAACTTAACAATATGACAGCCTGGAAGTGTGGCTGTACAATCATATGTGAGCAGAGTGAACAGAAGGGGGCTCAGCACACATCCCTGAGGAGAGCCAGTGCTGAGGGTTATGGTGGAGGAGGAGAAGTTGTGGATCTTCACGGACTGTGGTCTGTCTGTTAAGAAGTCTAGTACCCAGTTACAAATAGAGGGGCTTAGTCCAAGTGTAGATAGTTTGTCTATCAGAGTTTGGGGGATCATGGTGTTGAAGGCAGATGTGAAGTCCACAAAGAGCAGACGCACGTATGAGTCTTTCTGATCCAGGTGGGTGACACACACACACCACACACCACAATGACATTAAAATCAATGTATTCTACTTTGTACTACAACAGGCATTTGATGACATGTTTGATTTTTGAACATTGGTTCCAAGCTTTTTGCTATGTAAATCTGTTTCTTCCCAATAACAATAGCAGTTAGCACACTGTTCCCTGTGGTACAATTAAAATCCCCTCAGAGTCGTTACACTGCCTCCCAGCCATGCCTGCTGTTTTTCGGCCCTCCTGAGTCACGTCAGTTCCTCTGCCGTAATGTATAACTCACAAGCCAACAAACAGCTCTGAGGACTCACCTGGAGGCGCAAAGGCCTAGCAATGCAGAACTGCGTTGGGGAAGATATTGCACATGAACCTTGGAGTCGTTTGTGGAGATTGAGGTGCATGTGACATGGAGCCTCCAGACAGGCAGTGCTCTTGTGATCTCAGGGTCACCCTGATAATGTCTCTCTTCCGGTGGGACCCTCTACCTTCCTGCCTTTCTCAGTAAGGCGTGTATTTTTTTATTTTTGTTCCCGACCTTTCTTCTTTCGTCTTCTCAAAGACAGTTGTGGTGTCCTCTAAAACTAATTTGGATGCATATCTTCTATTTGCAGTCAATTCCATAGTGATACGTTAAAGGAACCTGTCAAGTCTCAGAGTGGTTGCTTTTAGTTAAAACCAATTAGAAATGACCAGAAATAACAGTGCCTGGGGACAAAGAAGTCATTTTTCTTTGAGCCTCCCCAGGGAGTTGGCCTCTCCATGGATTAAGTGTTTTAGAATATTAGGGGGGCAGCTGATTAGAATCATTGAGCTTTTTTAATCATTACATTTTTGAATTTATAGTTTTTTGGCTGTATTAAAGCTAATAATGCTAAGTGTGTCACAGCAAAAGGGAGGATTGTTTAAATGACTTTCTGTATGAAACTTGGCCTTTACAAAGACTGCAGAAGAAAACCAGAGGTCTTTGGAAAAGTTCATTCTTCATATTTTGTGACTTTTATTGAATTTTACATCAGTATATCATAAGAAATCTTTATATTTGAAAGGTACCGTATTTTTCAGAGTATAGGTTGCACCGGAGTATAGGTCGCATTGTCCAATTATTACCAATAGATTGGAAAAATCCCTAGATAGGTCGCACCGGAGTATAGGTCGCACCTACGTTTAGCTCTGCTGCAAATGTCTGCCACAGGAGTGCACAGCAAGGCTTTTAAGAAGATTAACACTTAAAAACAATTATTTGTTTGATAAAAATTATAGCAAATATGTGTCTGAGCTGAACTTTTCCCGTAATTGTGAAATGAGCTGGATTTTAAAATTTGTTTCGCCGAAAGTGATAAAAAGCCATATATAGGTCGCACCTGAGTATAGGTCGCAGGCCATGAAAAAAATGATAAAATGGTGCGACCTATACTACGAAAAATACGGTACTTTAAGGTACTTTAATTGCTTGTATGTATATGTGTGATGCTTGCCATACAAAATGTATTATAAACTAGTGGATGAAGTTAAATGAAACACTTAAAAAGTAATAATTGGATGTACATTTAGTACGGGACATCTAATTAACTTTTGGAGTCAACCTGATTCAAGATGGCCACCAAGACTAATAGACCTAAACACAAAATTAGCATAGCTCAGACAATTTTACAAACATTGAGGCATGGTGTGCTAGTAGCTGAAAGTCATCCTTAGTGCTCAGTGCTAACATGTTGCGTTGGATCTTTTTCTTTTTACTTTGGCATGCAATGTGCAATATTTCAAGGAATACAAGATTAATCAAGAAATGCATTCACCGCTGCAACACTAACAGCGAGTACTAATTTATGCTAAGTATTAATTTTGAATGCTCAGCATCATGAGTAATCATAAACAACTGCAGCTGTTTTTGTAGCTTTGTGGTGACTAGAAAATAACTTTTCTTCCTATAAGTGCAGCTGTGTTTGAATAAGGCAGGCAAACTGCGTCCAAACATGTATTGTGCTCGTAGCTATTCTGTCTCGGATGATCAAAAATTAACCTTAAGTGAAAACTAAAAGCAAACAGTCCTAAACAGCTTCCATCATTAGCGCATTAAAGGGTCTGTGACATGATTTTTGAACTTTGCATAAACTGGCACAACATATATATCTTTTATCATTCAACTATGTTTGTTGTTGCAAACAAAATGATAATTTAATGAAAATTAGTTTCAAAGTGAGTTTAAAATTTGTGCATTGTTTCTTCGCGGGACATCCGGGTACTTCCGCTTGCTACTTTAGTGACGTCATTGTAGGAATGTCTCCTAGAACGCCACTTTTACATAACAATAGCGCACAATATAGAAACCAACGAAATTAGCAATCTAAGTTTAGATTTGAGCGATTTGTCTTCAGTTCGGGAAGCTGAAGTTAGTTCAGGGGGTTGAACAAGAAACAGCAGGTTCTGCCTTACCATTCAGGTGGAGTGGAGCGAGGGGGGCTCCGAGGGGGACAGCTTTGTTTGTTTTGTCCAGTCTTGACGAAGTATTTCATCTTTTGGGAAAGTGAAAAGGCTCACTTGTTCACTGATGATATTAGAACACCCAAATGCGACACAACGTAACGGCATTTTTCAAGTTATACAAAAAAAAAAGGCGAACGTGCAGAAAATGAATCTGCGTTCTATACGCAGCCGCAGACTGAAATTCCTGCGATGACGTCACAAAATTAGCAAGCGGAAGTACCCGGATGTCCCGTGAAGAAACACTGCGCAAATTCTAAACTCAATTTGAAACAAATTTTCATTAAATTATTATTTTGTTTGCAACAACGAACATAGTTGAATGATAAAATACACAGTATATATGTTGTGCCAATTTCTGCAAAGTTAAAAAATCAGACCCTTTAACAAAAGCTTACATTATTATCTTATTTATTTATCCAATCTGAGAGGTCTTATTAACTAATTTACTGTGTGTTTACTGTTAGCATTCTCAAGGCCTACGCTACTGACCCGTAACTCGAGTAGTGTCTAGCCAGTTCCTCCCTGGACCCACACTGGTTCTTTCAGCAACTGGGTCTGTTGTGCCGCCTGTGTCCTTGTGTGCGGCGAGCGTGCAGTGGCACATGTGGAGCAGGCGGCAGGAAGCAAGCTTCCCTGTCTCTCCAGACTGAACAGTGAATGAGGATAAGTGAGGAGCGCCAGTCAATGAATCAAGCAGCAGGAAGGGAGCAGCCAGGGGGGGAGAGTGACGTCCCCACGGGAGAGGCCTCGCATTAGGAAC
Organism: Garcialebias charrua; assembly: GCA_038048925.1. Taxonomy (NCBI): domain Eukaryota; kingdom Metazoa; phylum Chordata; class Actinopteri; order Cyprinodontiformes; family Rivulidae; genus Garcialebias; species Garcialebias charrua. Next base: position 22,028 of record JBBPBX010040750.1, read on the forward strand.
TTCCTTGTCTGTGTGTTTCTGGCACAGGTTAAATGGATCGCTCCCATTAGCGCGCTGAGAGGACAGCTCCATTATATGAAGGAGACTGTAACTTTGAATGTCACGGTGCAACAACCCCAGAGCATGCATCGTCTACCAGGGAGGCAGGGTGACAATAACCATCCATGATAATCATTCTCTGTCAGGCTTTAAGGAACCTGAAATTATGACGTACAGCCTGCCGTGGGCCTCAGACTTCATTACAGCGCTGTCACTTTGAGGCGTTTGAGATGGCACTGTGCTTCACAGCCGGCTGCAGCAGCGTGGCTGCCAAACCTCACTCTCACTCTCCTCCAGTCTAAAGGGCGAGATACACTCGAGCGTCCTCACGATACGCCAATACGCAGCGTACGTATGCCCCGTACGCAGCGTAGCCCCGCGTAGCCCCTCAGGGCAAGTACGCGCAAAAGTATTTTTTTACTACGCATACGCGATTCGCATACGCGATGCGCGGTGTCTGACCTAAACTTCCCCGGCTCCGGACTGTTTTGTATGTTACACAAATGAAATAAATTCCTCTTTTTTATCGCTGATCGGGCCTTTTCTTTTGTTTTTTTGCCTAAAGTCAAGTAACCGCTTCTTCCTCCGTTCACTCGATGAATGAAATGAATGAATTCAGGTCCTACCTGGGTGCGCGATGTTTTATATATTCCCTGGTGGGCTGTGGTGGGCTGTGGGCTGCAGGAAAAGCACTCCCTGTTATTATTTTTATTTCTGAGAGAACTTTTTATAACATATATAGTAGAAAGACCGTATCAGAACACCGCAGAAGTCTGAGCGAGCTGCTCACGATAGGTTTCACTTTGAGCTGACTGAAATCTGTCAATCATTTCAGTAGGCGTGTCAAAGTGACCAATCAGCGAGCTCAGTTGAGTCCTCTCCGTGGAGCGAAAAACTACCGGAAGTGACGATCGGAAGTGACGGTACGGAGGAAATGACGTAGAATTTGGAGCGAAAACACGAGAATCTACGCGAGAACATCAGCCGAGCTGTAGCAGAGGCTCCGTATACGCACGTATACGGGCATATACGCGCGTATACGGAGTCTGCTTCACTGTATCTCGGCCTTTAGTGGCATGTTTACAGGATGTGTGCCCCCCTGCAGCTGGATGTAGTGGAGGTTAACCTCCAGGTGCCTGCAAAGCATTGCTTTTCTTCTGCGTCTCGTGAGAACATTTGCTGAATTGTTTACAGATGCAAGAGAGAGTGTGACTGATCAAAAGCCACGCTATGACAACTAGCCCGCCTTCTATTGTGACAAAATGGTAATGCAGGAATTAGAATTCAGCTTCCACATCAAAAACTTCATACAGGTTTTGTCTTTTAACGTTCATTACTATTAATGCCCAGAATGCATAGAGATGTTGCACTTATGAAAAGCCATACGCATGTTTATGGTGACTTGTTTGTCAGCCAAGGAGAACATCACCTCCAGACTGACCTCTGAACCTGCCATCCAGTGGAGAAGACAGGAGTTGGCAGGCATTGCCAATGTCAGTGCCCAGAGCAGACTCCTTCTTTCTCACCGCCTGACTCATTCATTGGCTTTATGGCCTCCTCTCTTTGCCACCTCCAATCACAGGATTCTGAATGACACATAGAGGGTGAAGTGGGCCCACTCGCCACCCCTCCGCCTTCTTCGAACCTGCATAGCAACAGGCCAAATGAGGTTTAATGCTGCAATATACCCCAGTGCACCTACAAACATATTTAGGAAGAAATAGTTTTGTTTTTATAAGGAATTGACAAATAGGTATCTAACAAATTAATGCTACAATTAATAAACATGAATCTAATATATACCGTAATTTCCGCCTGATAGATCACACCTTTCTATAGGTCGCTTTGTCCAATTATTGGGAATAAATTGGAAAAATCCATAAACAGATTGCACCTTTATTTAGGTCACATCTATTATGCGTCACCACCATTGGCGGCTGGTCATTTTATTTTTTTGGGGGGGGGGCGCCATAAACTGTTTAATTGTTTTAAACATGTGTAGAAGTATGCATAATTATGTTTGTAGTAAAGTAAAGTAAAAGTTTGATCATGTTTTTATTTGTATATATCAGGTGTATCCATTTGTATAAAACTATCATTAATAAAACATGGTTCATCTTCACCTTGTTTGAGGCATCAGTGTGAAAAGAGAATGGGAGTGTTCTGCTTCCACTTTTCAATTTTTGGACAACTTCTATCATATTCTGTTATCATTATTTTAGTAATACAATTAGAACTGGAACCAGAAACTGTGAACTCTTCTATTAGAACTGGAACCAGAAAAGTTTGAACCCTGCTCCAATGCTGCGGGCCTTGCTGCCCTTCCACTTGGTCTCTTGGACACATAAAACATCTACCTTCCTTCTCTGCATCATGTCAGCCAGCTCTCTACCTTTGCCTGTCATTGTCCCCACATTTAGAGTTGCAACCCTCAGTCCTACATTCTTCACTTTCCTCTTCTCCTCTGTCTCCTGACACGTTTCCCTCCTCGTGGTCTTCTACTAACAGTAGCACAATTTCTGCTGACACCGTTTGTCAACAGCACCGGTGGTGGTCGTTGGAGGTTGTGCAGGTGGTAAGAGGAGAGATAGGTGAGGAGGAGGAGTCTGTCTCTCCTTACCTGTCTGTCTCTCCTCTTACCACCTGCACAACCCTGAGAAATCTAAAGCACAACCCTGATAAATCTAAAGAATTTCAAAAGTTCTAAGACCAGAAACCATAGAGGAGAAACCCAAAAATCCAGAACCAGCTGGTCCACAACTTCTATAGATGCTGGTCCACAGCATCTAAAACCAGCTGGTCCACAACTTCTATAGATGCTGGTCCACAGCATCTAGAACCAGCTGGTCCACAACTTCTATAGATGCTGGTCCACAGCATCCAGAACCAGCTGGTCCACAACTTCCAGAACCAGCTGGTCCACAACATCTATAGATGCTGGTCCACAGCATTCAGAACCAGCTGGTCCACAACATCCAGAACCAGCTGGTCCACAACTTCCAGAACCAGCTGGTCCACAACATCCAGAACCAGCTGGTCCACAACATCTAAAACCAGCTGGTCCACAACATCTAATAGGAGCTAGTTACTTGCAAGAGGCTTTGTTTTCATTCTTTCGATCAATACAGTGTTAAGAAATACAGTAGTATAACACCACCAGTGACATTTATTTAGTATATTAAATTATTAGTATTTGATAATTTTTATAAGCAAATTTAAATAAATGTAGCGATCACAGTCCAATACAATAACCAGGTGGCTAGCGCTAGCATGCTAACAAACAAACAAAGAAAAAAGCTCACCACTTCCCACTTGCAGTCAGCTGAAGGCTTTTTTCACAGAGCCATCTAATATCTGAGAGGCATATCAGTCAGAAATGCAAATAGATATTAGATAAAGAGATGTCAGACAGCGGAAGGCGGAGCATGACGTGTCGTGTTGTGCCTCGCTGAAGCTCTGTTGCAGCTACTCAAACAATTTAAACTAATTTAAAATTTTCGTATGAATAACCAGACCAATTTTGTAAGAATTTTTTTGTCTTGCCTGGTTTTTCGCGCTCGCTGGGAGTCGACTGTCTGTTGTGGATTCTGAGGACTGTTGGGACCTGGGATTTAATCTGGTCTCTGGCGTCGGAGCTGGGTGCGGCGGAAGCTGGTTGCCTGGTCGGCGTCGCGTCCGGACCTGGACCTTCAGTGGACTAGCTGAGGGATTGTTGTCACCGAGCCGGGGGGTGCGGCGGTGCGGCAATCTGTCGCTGCTGGACCTGGTCTACTGTCGACGTGGGATTCGTCCGGCTGCCGTCCGGCCTGCGTGCTTCCTGGAAGTGGATCCATCAGCGGCAATCTTTTCCGGCTGCTGGAGGCCAGGGGGGGCCACGGGGTGCTCGTCGTGGGAAGGAGGTGCCTGTGGGTTCGGCCGCAGCTGACGTGGGTGTCTGGTGGGTCACGACCAGGCCTCGGCCTCTGGATGAAAAATAGGGGACTGCTGCCATCTAGCGAAAAACTACTGTAAGTAATGTCTAAATCTAGAAAAAAAGAACCACTGGAACATAATTCTGGAGATATGGAAGATCTAAAAAGATCTTTGAACTTTATGAGTGATGAACTGACGAAGTTGACATCTCAAACAACCCTCCTGATGGGTTTGTTTGAGGAAGTGAAACAACTGAAACTTCTAATAAGCAACAAGGACAAAAAAATAGATGAACTTGAAAAAAAAGTCAATGAACTAGAGCAAAATGCAAGACAAGAAAACATAGTGATTACCGGACTGGAAGTTAAACCCCGGTCATATAAAAAAGCTCTCACTGGTTCAGAGACAACAGAAGATGCACCACAGGAAGAGTTGCTAACATTAGAGAAACAAGTGGTGACATTTTTGAAGGACAAGGACATCGGCGTGGATCACAAGGACATTTCGATTTGTTACACCCTGCCTACAAAAATGGACAAATCAAAACCTGCAATAGTTGTGAGATTCACGAGCAGGAAAGTAAGAAATAATGTGTTAATGCAAACCAGGAAATTGACAGGAACAAAAGTTTATATAAATGAACATCTTACAAAAAAAATAGTAATATTGCATGGGAAGCAAGACTGCTAAGAAAACAAAAAAAATTGTATCTACGTGGACAAGAAACGGAAATATATGGATTAAGGTTAAGGAAGGGTCACAGGCTACAATCATAAAGGAGTTGGAAGACTTGGATAAGCTCAGAAAATGATCAACTATAATTCATTGACAATATCTCACACTAAAAATAATAATAATAAAAATGTTGACAACATAAACAATCTAATGAACAAATACATTGAAATATGACAATGTATGAAGATTCAGAATCCAAAATATATAATGTTGCAGATGTTATTAACCCAAATTTCATTCCAGTTATTAAAGATAGTGAATATCATAATGAAAAACAATTTAACGATATTAATATGACAAATGGAGGCCTCTCTATTATTCATCTCAATAGCAGAAGCATAAACGCTAATATATCAAAGATAACAGATTACCTGGAACAATTAGATAGAACATTTACATTAATAGCACTATCAGAGACTTGGTTAAATGAGGAAAACATAAATAGTGCTCATATTGAAGGGTATGAGTTACATTATATGAACCGAAACAATAAAAGAGGTGGTGGAGTGGCTTTATTTGTAAAAAATGGTATAAAATACAAATTAATTAGTGAAATGTCGACAGTTGTTGATAATCTAATGGAAATGTTAACAATAGAAATAATAAATAAGAATGATAGAAACATCATAGTGAGTTGTGTATATCGGTCACCTAGTTCAAGTGTGGAATTATTTACTGATAAAATTATAGAGCTCTTAGAAAAGAGTTGTAATAAAAATATTTTTTTGTGTGGTGACTTTAACATTGATATAGGGAGTAAAACGGATTCTAATAACATCTGTACATTCATGAATTCAATGAACAGCTTAAATCTTTACCCATTGATTTCTAATCCAGCACGAATTACAACACATAGTGCAACAATAATTGATAATATTTTCTCAAATATAACAGATGGGGATGTGTTAGGTGGCATTTTAATGACTGATATAAGTGATCACTTACCAGTTTTTGCGATCTATTGCAAAGATCAAATCAATACAGAAACAAACACAAGAAATATAAAAATAATAAATACATCTGAGGCCCTGTACACACGTAGACGTTTATCTGTAAAACCGAACAGTTTAGCATGCGGTTTAGCCTTTCATCCACACGTGAACGCCGGTTGATGTAACTATAAACGAATAATAACAAAACTCCGGCCAAAGTGAAGATTTGAGAACTCTCCGTTTTCGAGTCTGCTTGTGGACTTTCAGAACGGAGCTTTCTGCTCCAGCTGGACCGGCAAAACTGGTTCTGCCGGTCCAGCTGGAGCGGCACTCACGTCACATAATGCTCTAAAAAAAGCACTAAAAAGTCAACATACCTGCTCTGACATGATTCCTAGTCGACATTTTCCTGCGTTTTATTAATTTTGTACTCCAACACGGTATTTAATAGTAGTTCAACCTCACGGTCTGTCCACACAAACGAAAAAAAAAATAAATAAATAAATAACAGGAAGTGTGGCTGCATGAGTTGAAGGGTTGTGACAGCACTACACTGCCACCTATGGGTTCAGCATATTCATTACAACTTTACAACGTTCTGTGGTGAAAAAACGGGACATGTAAACAAACATTTTAAATATTCGAACATGTATGGACAGAGATTTTTTTGTGTGCAAATATTCGTTTTTCAAACACCAGGCTACGTGTGTACAGGGCCTAAAAAAGCATTGGATAAATTAAAAGAAGACTTGGATAAACAAAATTGGGATGATGTGTATGTAGATGATGTTAATAAATCATATGATAAGTTTATGAATATTTTGGAAGCTTTGTATAGAAAAAACTATATGTCACAAAATTGCATGAGAGAAAATTTTGTTAAGAAACCATGGATGACGAAAGGATTGCAAAATGCATGTAAAAAAAAGAATTATTTGTATTCATGTTTTCTGAAAACTAGAACATTAGAGACAGAAGAAAAATATAAGAAATATAAAAATAAACTGGTAGGGATTATAAGAAAACAAAAGAGGGAATATTATAGTGATTTACTACATAAGAGTAACGGTAATATGAAAGCAACATGGACTGTAATGAATAGTGTTCTGAAAAAACACAAGGTGAAAACGGGTATTTCAAAATATTTTGTGGTGAACAATGAGGAAATCCATGATGAAAAAGAAATTGTCAATGGCTTTAATGATTATTTTGTCAATGTTGGAACTAGCCTTGCAACTAAAATACCTAAAGTGGATGGAGATGTGAACTCTTCAATTAATGGTTGTGTAAATAGTTTTTTTCTGAAAGGAACAGACAAAGAAGAAATAACGAATTTAGTAAACAAATTTTCAGACAAGAGATCTAAAGACTGTGCAGACATGGATATGATGTTTGTGAAAGAGATAATGAGTCATGTTATTGTCCCTTTTACATATATATGTAATTTGTCTTTTTCTACAGGAACATTCCCAGACAGAATGAAAGTAGCTAAGGTTGTTCCACTCTTCAAAAATGGTGATAAATGTGCATTTACTAATTACAGACCAATTTCCTTGTTGCCACAG
>JBBPBX010040751.1:9316-29210 GCA_038048925.1 Garcialebias charrua
TCTGAAAACCATTTAGAGAAGTCAAGTTCGAGAGCTTCAGATCTTTTTGTAAGATATTCCATGAAGCAGGAGCGGAGTAGGAGAAGGCCCTTTTTCCAAGTTCAGTATGCCTCACTGTAGCATTTTTTAAGAACCTATTAAGAATAAAATCTTCCAGTTGCAGATACAAAATATCAATAATGTAATATAATAAACAGTGACATTTTTTAATTAATCATGTGACATAAGTATTGATCCTCAACATTTTTTATAATAATTTATTTATAAAGCCCTTAAAACAACCACAGCTGCAAAAGTGCTACACATACAAAATCATTTTAACTAATCATCACATCTTCTTTACTCTTTTTTAATTAATTATCTTTTACATATTTTATCATTACTTCTTTCAAGAGCTCCACACCTGAAAATATGATGAATGTGAATCCATCCTGCTCAAAGCTGCGCTGACATTCTTCTGTCTGTTGCAGAGCCACCAGGGAGCCAGTTAGCATTGAAGCTAGCGTGTTAGCTGATGAAGTGTCGCTCCTCGTTGCGTTTTGCTGTTGCTACAGCCACTAATGAGACACAGACACACTTGTCTTTCAACACTGTGAAAGACCTTTTCCTCCCAGTCACTATCACCTATGTTTTAAGTAGCTACTTACTGGAAGTTAATAGTTTGTACTGCAGTTCACTCACACCCAGCGGCTCCGCGCGAGCCTGTGACTCTGGTGCTTTTGTTGTTGCTTTTAAACATTGGACTAAACTATTTGCCAACAGAGAAGGGGGGGGGGGGCTAAATTTCCTTTTTTCCCCTTAGAATAATGGCGGATTTCTCTCTTTTTTTTGCCTTTTTATATTTACATTGTTTAAAGACACAGTTTCCTTTATTGAATTATTGGGGGGGACAGATCTATATTTCCCCAAGATTGGGGGGGTCCGGACCCCCCCGACCCCCTCAGGATCTACGCCTATGGCTCCAGCCGTATAAATTCGCCTCGGTGGAGCCGTTCACTCGCGAATCGCAGATAGCATCAGATAGCAATAGCATAGATATTTTGTTCATTGTTAGCTAGCTAATCAATTATGCCTCGTTCGTGCATCTTCTCTGGATGTCGCAATGGTCAGGGCACCCGTACAAATCATAACGTGTTTTTATACCGCGTGGTTTTATACCGTGTATCTGTAATGCCTGGATAGGTCAATGGAAAAGGCGTTCGCCTTCCGTCCCAAACCTTATGGGTTCAATTCCCGCATGGTACAACTTTAAAAAAAAAAAATTCATTCCAGATTAAAAACACACAAGAAAACTATTTACAAAAACAGCGTAACTCTTGGAAAAAGTAGCTGCTGTTACAGCCAGAACTCAGATAAAAACAGAGCAGGTTTACTGGCTCTGCTGTCTGCCTCTCCACACACAGCTCAGCTGCAGGCCGCAGTACTGCGCTGAAACCACGCCCACGCGCTGACACGCCCCCACAGTTTCAGACCAAGGGAAAATTATGTTTTTTCATGATTTTTGAGACTTAATTTTATAAGGAAAACAATGTTTTTAATCAGTCAGATTTATATGGGTGATTAATAACACATATTTATGCCATGTGACAAACTAAAAACACACATTTAATTTCACTTTACACGGTCTTTAATGCTCGCTTGTTTTCAGACTGGTGTGAGCTGCTTGTTGCTGCAGATCTTCTCAAACTGCACTTGTGACACTTCCACTCTGAGTTCAACATGCAGCTTTGATCTGTGTTTTGTCTTGATTGAGGCCACAGCAGAAAAACCTCTCACATAATTAGTAATAAAGAAGAAGTATGGCGTCAGGGCTCTCTGACCCAGCAGACTCCAGTCCACTCCAGTCTTTTGACTCCATAGCACAGCTAAGTACCAACTCCTCCACAGCTGTGTCCAGTTTTTACACCGTGCCACTTGGTAGGCAACTTTATATGAGCTGAGCTGAGCATTTGTGTGCACGAATGCAGCTTTAGGAAAGACACAGTGGAGCACAGCAGTTTGAGTTTTTGTCTGAAAAGTCACTGACTCGTCTTTGTGCTCCGGATGTTTGGGCTTCAAACTTTACATTCTAGCAGTTTAAGACAGACAACACCCTGCAGTCTCTTCTTAGTACCCACCGTTGTGAGGGTGAAGCCAAAAGTGAGATGTGCTTCATTATATGTTTGACTCTTTTGTTTGGAAGCATGTTTGGTGATGCTTCATCTTCTGCTTTGTGTTTATGTGGGAGCCCTGCCAAAACCCTGTCCGTTATGCTACCAGTGTCCACGCATTCTTTTTTTTTTCATTCACTCACATCGTGCCCTCTCTGCAATGACTTTGTGCACCCCCCACCCCACTTTGTGAACCAGTGAACTAATCAAACCTTGAGATAAATTCTACCTCTTGTTGTGTCGTCCAGCAGTTGCTGTGTTATTCACCCCTCCAGCCTCGACCTCCAGCCCCATGAAGGTGGTGAACCCTGTTGAAGAGAAGGAGGAGGCCAAGGAGCAGGAGCAGTCCATCAGCTCTGCAGTCATCAGCAAGCTGTTTAATGATGCCTTGGAGCAGAGTGACGAGGAGGAAGACCCTTTGAACATCTCCTCCATGTCCCTCCTCACTCCCCTGGCAGAGACTGTGTCTGCTGTGCTGAAGAGTCCGGAGCGAGCAGTCATGGTAGGCCTCGATGTCCTCCTCTTAACGAGTTCACCATCACGCAGTGACAAACATCTCTTTGGTTCTCTGCAGACATCAACTCCAGCCAGCTCATTTATTGTGAAGAACACTCCAGAAGACTGCTCCAAACCAAGCAGGTTCCAGAGAACCAACATGGTCCGGACCGCCTCCTCAGATAGCGTGGATGCTTCAGACGAGGACAGTAAACTGCCTTACAGGTACAAAAACCAACAAAACACTCCTCCACGCTGTGTCAGTGAGTGTCAGTCCCAGGGTGAAGTGTGGGGCGGGGGGGTTAGGCGTCGTCAAACGAGAGGTACTTGAAATGTCCCATAGGTGAGCCATATATTGTTGCATATTGGGACTGAAAGTGGGAACACTGGGATGAATGATGCTTTGGGACAGGTGAGGGTGGAATAACACTGAGGGTGAATGGGTGATGGCACAAAAAACATAAAAAACACAAGAGATCTAAACTGGACAGGAAAACGACAGAACCCAAAGAAAAAATAAAATCACGTAAAAGCACAGATTCCCAGTTGAAAGTGTGGGATTTGCTTGTGTGTCAGCTCTGACCCAGTTATGACAGGTGTGGGGTCAACTCGCTGCAGTAGTACAGTGACCGTATGACTTGGTCATGCACCAAATTATCACGCGTTTCCAGACTTTAGTGTGACACCAGACTGACATGGGATCAGCAGTGTGTCTATCCAGCGCTGTTATTTATTAACCTTTATTTAACCAGAGGCTAATCCCGTTGAGATCACAGATGTCTTTTGTAAGGCAGCCTAACATCACTGTGTTAGGCTGTTATACACTTGATCAGGTTATTGGCAAACAGTCATATGTTCAACTGTTTGTGTACGTTACGTGACCAAAAAAACCAATCTGTATGCCTCTTTTATAATTGTCCATTGTTGTCATCATTCTTTGTTGAAAACAGGTCTCTAGTAAATGAGTCCTCGAGGCTCAATGGGATTAACCTGTGGAAATAAAGGTTGAATGAATAAACAGAAACGTTTAAGGTGTGTCTTAAAATATGCACTACACATTCAGTTACTTAAAGAGACATTTGTGAGGACATACTGGTGTGGGACAACAAGCAGTGTTTTTAATAAGATAAGATGGAACTTTATTGATCCTGCAGGAAATTGTTGTGCCAGAGTTTCATTACAAAGGAACATACAGTAATAATAATAATAATAATAATAATAATGAATTCAATTTATAACGTGCTTTTCATTAGTGAAAATCTCAAAGTGCTACACACATTCATACACCGGTAGCGGCAGACTACCATGCAAGGTGCTTTCCAGTCTGAGCAGCCCAGTTCTCACCTCGTTCTACAGGTGTGCAGTGGAGAGCATCCTGTGCTCCAGCATCAACGTGTGGCATGGAGGCTGCACAGTTGCAGAGAGGAAAGCTCTACAGAGAGTGGTGAAGGCTGCACAGAAGTCTGTTGGAGTCAGTCTCCCCACCATCACAGACATTTACACCTCCAGATGCAGGAAAAGAGCCACCTGCATCATGAAAGACCTCACTCACCCAGCACACTCACTCTTTGCCCCACTCCCCTCAGGACGGAGGTTGAGGAGCATCAAATGTAGAACCACTAGACTGAGGAACAGCTTCTACCCTGAGGCTGTTAGACTCATGAATAAATAAAATAAAAAATAAACACTGCAAAATATCACATTGTGCTGATGCTGATCTGTTTTCTTGTTGCTGTGTTCATCTGTGACCATCTGCTCATACAGACTCATGTTCGTGCTGCTGTTTATAATGATGTTTTTCTATTACATTAGGGCTTNAGCGGCAGACTACCATGCAAGGTGCTTTCCAGTCCTACCGGGAGCAACTTGGGTTTAAGTGTCTTGCCCAAGGACACAACGACACATGGTGTGGGGAACCGGGATTCGAACTGCCAACCTTCCGATCGGGGGACGACTGCCATTACCACTACGCCACGGCCGCCCCAGTACACAAGACATAAAACATAACAGAGCATATAAAAATACCATCAGTCAAGATCTAAACAGGTGTAGACAGACCATTAAAGAGTTTATTTTGGTGCAGGATTAATTTTATTGTGCAGAAAGAGGGAGGAGTTGAACAGTTTGAAGGACTTCCTGTGTTGTTCTGTGGAGCACCTCTGTGGTCTCAATCTACGACAGAAAGTGATGTGGTAAGAGTCCAGGGTGTCATGCAGGGGTGGGACGTGTTGTTCAGGATCTGGAGCAGGTTCCTCAGCATCCTCTGCTCAGTCACCTCTGTCAGAGACTGCAGGTCCACTCCCAGAACTGAACCAGCTCTACTGATGACTTTATCAAGTCTGTTGGCATCAACTTTCTTCACCCTGCTGCTCCAGGACACCACAGCATGGAAGAAGATGGAAATGAAAATTATGAAAATTTCTGTGTGTGTGTGTGTGTGTGTGTGTGTGTGTCAGCATCGACGCATACAGGTCGATCCGGGTGAAGGACCCTGACAGGCCCACTGTGAAGCAGGTCATTGTGAGAAAAGCAGATGTTTCTCAGAGAGTGGAGGAGCCTCGTGGATCCAGTGTCTTCAGCATGAAACAGAGAATGAAGGTTTGTAGGAAATTAATAAAAAAACACAAACTGCTGACTTGTTTTATAAACTTTAGACTTCGACACCAATCTGCTCACTTTATTTGGCCAGAACATCTGAACAAAACAAGTCGTGTAGAACAACACTGGTCCTGTCTTTTGTAGATTTTGACCAATGAGATGAACCTGCAGCACACCATCATCCATCAGGCCAGCCAGGCTCTGAACTGCTGCACAGATGAAGAACATGGCAAAGGATCCCAGGTGGAGGCGGAAGCAGAGCGTCTGCTGCTGGTTGCAAGTGAGTTCCTCCACCCCCCTCAAGCTGGGTGCATTTCTGTACTGTGACCAGTTACACAGCTCTGTTTAAGAGACCACCTGGGGGGCTTTGTTGGGGAAATGTGGTCAAAATAAGCTACGTTTGGAGAGGAACAAGTCTTCTTCAAATGTAAAGTTTTAGGACACAAGAAACTGGTTAACCAGGTCCTCAAATGTTTCTAACCTCTGGTGAAGCCAAATAACCACCGACTCCACCGTGTCATTATTTATTAAACGGCCTGGCTGTGGAAGACTTTCTGCTTCCTCTGGATTTCAACCACTATCAGTCAGGAACTGCTGATCAAATCTATTGATTATCTGATTGTCATCAGTGGCACCACCTCGAGAAAAGCAGCAGGTTCTGATGATCTGGAGCATCCAGGTGTGTGTTAACATGATACCAAAGCGGAAAGACCTCAGCAATGATCTTAATGAAGCAGCTGTTGTCTGTCGATCTGGGAAGGGTCAAAGGTCAATTCCAACCATTTTTGGTCCATTATTACGTAGAGAGTAGCCTTATTCACAAGTGGAAAATATTTGACAGCTCACAGTCTACCGTACTCTGGAGTGGACATGCCAGCCGTCCCAGACCGTCCAGTGCTTGGACGAAGGAGCTCCAACTCTACAGCCACACTTGGCAGGTCAAAGGTCATGGCTTCTTCTCTCTAAAAACATAATGCAGCATAACTTAGGTTTGGACAATTTCATCTGATGGAACCACAAGACTCCTTTGGACACACAAGACAAAATACAGGTGTTTACCCAGAATGCATTGCAGCCAGCACTGTAAATGGACTGTACTTACACAGCTCCTTTCTGTCTAATCAAGATACTCGAAGCTCTTTACAACATAATCTGTGCCTCATTTACCTCCAGTCCACACACATTCATACAGCACTCTACTACATCTCTACAAAGATAATCTGAATCTGTAGAGACTAATCAGAGCTTTGTCACATTCATACACCAGTGGAACACACATCAGAGGCAATGAGGGGTTGGGACACTTCAGCATGTGACTGCTGGTGGAATTGAACCCCCATCTCTCCCACTGGAGGATGACTTTAACCACTCAGACACAGCTGCCCCAACTGTAGACCATAGGATTCTGGAGTCAAATGTGAGTCCATCTGTCCAGCAGCTGTTGTACCAAACTGGATCCAACAGGACTATGATCCCACACACAGCAGCTGATCTACAAGAGAATGGGTCAGAAAGAAGAACCAAAGTGCTGCAACAGAGTCCAGAATCTGAACCTGACTGAAATGCTGTGGTTCAGAGAACTGAGCAGAAACATTGAACTGAAACAACGCAGGAACCAAGTGATAGCCAAAGTTTCTCCACAACTCTGTGGAAGTGGATCTGCTACTGATGAGTCGGATGATTATTTATAAAGTCCACTAAACGGTCAAAACTGTCCCTCACTCATTCCTGCTCCTAACATGTCCCACGTCCACTGAACAGTCATCCACAAGACTTTGTTTAAACTGATGGAGACGTTTTTGTGCAGACATAATTTAAAGGAGACCACATAGTTCACTCTGCTCACATATGATTGTACAGCCACACTTCCAGGCTGTCCTATTGTTAAGTTTGCAGATGATACAGCGGTGGTGGGATGCATTACAAACAATGATGAGTCCAGCTACAGACAGGAGGTGGAACACCTGGAGAGCTGGTGCAAAGAGAATAATCTTCACATGAATGTGAAGAAGACAAAGGAGATGATTGTGGACTTCAGAAGGAACAAACACAACCATGCCCCACTGAAAATAGGTGGGTCTGCAGTGGAAGTGGTCTCCAGCTACAAATACTTGGGTGTACACATGAATGATAACCTCAGCTGGAGCAACAACACCACCAGCCTGATCAAGAAAGGTCATCAGAGACTCTACTTCCTCAGACGGCTGAGACGAGCTGGTCTGAGCAGCCCAGTCCTCACCTCCTTCTACAGGTGTGCAGTGGAGAGCATCCTGTGCTCCAGCATCAACGTGTGGCATGGAGGCTGCACAGTTGAAGAGAGGAAAGCTCTGCAGAGAGTGGTGAAGGCTGCACAGAAGTCTGTTGGAGTCAGTCTCCCCACCATCACAGACATTTACACCTCCAGATGCAGGAAAAGAGCCACCTGCATCATGAAAGACCTCACTCACCCAGCACACTCACTCTTTGCCCCACTCCCCTCAGGACGGAGGTTGAGGAGCATCAAGTGTAGAACCACTAGACTGAGGAACAGCTTCTACCCTGAGGCTGTTAGACTCATGAATAAATAAAAATAAAATAAAAAATAAACACTGCAAAATATCACATCATACTGATGCTGATCTGTTTTCTTGTTGCTGTATTCATCTGTGTTCATCTGTGACCATCTGCTCATACAAACTCATGTTCGTGCTGCTGTTTATTCCCACTATATTAAGCTTAGTGTATTACTAGTTGATGCTTTTCTTAGTTAGTTCTAGATGTTATTACTGTTTTTCTCTTTCATTTGTTGTTGGATGTAACTGGGACCTCGTGTACATAATCTCGTTTTCATCTCATGTACCACATGCGGTGCAAATGACAATAAAGACTCTCTGACTCTGACTCTCTCTGATATAGGTCTTTAAAATTTTTATGTTATGTCTGTGTGCTATCTTGACAATATTAATTCATTTTAATACACAAAATAATTCTTAGATAATTAATTATACCCTTTTTAATTCTGCCATTTTTAACTTTCGTTTTGAACGACCGGTTTCTTGAAGTCCACGCCCTTCAAAGATCTGTTTACGCCCTCTGTAACAGCCAGTATCTGTAATGTGTTGTTGTTTTAAAATTAGCTCTTTTTTTATTACTCATTTGACTTACTGTTAGTGCTAGCTTAAGATAACTTACCGAAACCCGTCTGAGCGCGCCGCAATTTGCTGCTCCTTTTAGCATGAGACCACCCGAATCCGAAGCTAATGTTAGCTTGTTCCTCTTCCGGTGTTCGCCAGCTCCGCTCGTTGCACGCGGAGATTTTGGGAGTTATCGCTGTTCCAGTCAAGACAACACAAAGTTCACCAAGTGTCTCCCGTAAATTAATCCGTAAGGAGAAGGTCCTCGCTGCTGCGAGGCTGCAGCGAGGCTGTACAGTTGAAGCTCCGCTCCATCGCGCCAGAAGAGGGTCCCGTCGCAACCGGTCCCTACGCCGGGGGTCCGCTCGTTTAATTTTTGCCGGCTGCGCGTTGGGAGCGATCGCAAATACACTAAAAATTGAACTAAAACATAAAAATAACAATTATACTTTATTTATAAAGCCATTTAAAAAAAACACAGCTGCAACAAAGTGCTGTACACATGAAATTAAGAACATATAAACAAAAGATGAGATGAAATCATGAAAAACAACAGTCATGTGTTTAATACAGAAGTGGGTTGAGCCTAACCAGGGGTTGCTAGGTGAGGGGCTGGACTCAGGTTGGGGTGGGTTGTCCTAGCGCTTGTGACGTCACAAGCGCGATTGATTTCAAAACGAAACCTATCTTATCACAGTAAAATAAATCTACTTAGAGTAAATAAACCACTGGGTGCATTTTTTTGGCCTTAGGACTGTTTTTTTATGAAGTAAATACCCAAAGTTGAGTAAAAAAAACATTAAAAAGTGAATTTTGCATGTGTGGTCCCCTTTAAAAGAAGACAACATTATGTTAACTTCTAAAACTTCCTCAAAGCTTCTGTCTGTTCCAGGAGGGAACTAAAAGTTCTGCTGTGCACACTTTCACTTCCTTTTAGTTTTCAGTGAAACACTCACACCATGGCTGCGTCTCAATTCAGGGGCTGCGTCCTCATGAGGACCCAGCCTAGCTGGGCCGAGTAGGCCACGCACTCACAAGGCCGGGTGAGCTGGACGAAACTGCTGAAATGGGACGGTCTCCGGAGAGCCGGCATTGCAGTGGGTGGGGCGTTCTCTTGAAATGGGTGGGAAGTGTGCGCGTTTGGTGTGTGTGTGGAAAGAGAAGGGACGCCGCAGCTGAATATATATATTAGTGTTTCTGAGTTTACTGTTTTTGAAGAACTGATTACAAATCAGATTATTTTACACGTGCGTAGCAAGGATTTTCTGAGGGGCAATCGTTTAAAAGACAGAGTGGACCTTGCAAAGGCAAGTTGCCCAGTAGCTCAAATGGTTAAGCATCCTGCGGTTGGCGCAGAGATACTTTTCTCGAAGCTGGTTCGAATCTCACTCGGTACGGTTAAAACTTATTTTACGTTTGTCTTTTATTGGATAAAAAAATGAGGACTGAGATTAAAAAGGAGTTTGTGAAACTCCTTCTTTTTTTTATCCAATAAAAGACAAACGTAAAATAAGTTTTAACCGTACCGAGTGAGATTCGAACCAGCTTCGAGAAAAAGCTCTCTGCGCCAACCGCGGGATGCTTAACCAATTGAGCTACTGGACAACTTGCTTTTCATAGGTCCACTCTGGGTTTTAACAGATCGCCCCTCAGAAAATCCTTGCTACGCACGTGTAAAATAATCTGATTTGTAATCAGTTCTTCAAAAACAGTAAACTCAGAAACACTAGTATATATTCAGCTAACACATTTTTTTTGTCGTTTCTGTAGTTAAATTTTAATGAGATATATTCGCGCTGAGGTTGTTTGAGATGACTAAATAAAGGTTGAATGAATATTCGCGCTGAGGTTGTTGTCAGAACGAGCTGATGACTCAACAACACGCAGCAGCCCCGACCCTGCACGCAGAAAGTCCCACCCCCCCGCGAAATCTCTGCTGGCGCTATGAATTCTGGGATAGCCTCCGTCTTGAAGGATTCACGAATGCATCCTCAGATTTCGACAGGAAGTAGGCCGCATTCCTCGGCCGCATGAGGAGGAGTCTTCGAATTGGGACAGTCCTCCGCGCGGGGCAATGACGTATGCGGCCGACAAATGCGCACTCATGAGGACGCAGCCCCTGAATTGAGACACAGCCAGTCTCTGTTTGGTTTGTTATTCATGTCCTAGTGCTCTGCTGCTCCTTGTTAGAAGAGCAGCAGAAACGGTACTGCCCTCAGACGTTCAGCTCGTGTACTGCAGTCAGAATAACATTTACAGTATTTTCTGGACTATCCACCTTATTTTCGTTTTCGCGGCACTACCCATAATTCATAGCGGAAGCCGGGAGTGTACTTCCGCCCGCGGTCCCGCGCTCTTGTTTACGTTTGTGGGGAAACATACTTGCTAGCGATTTATTTATTTACACAAAAGTTTCCTTTACCTCACGTAAATGGAAGCACATAAGAGGATGGATAGATTCCAAGGATGTTTTAAGAAGCTGCGAAGATAAGACGTTAACTGCGAAGATAAGACGTTATCTGTGCTTCAGCTGTCACTGAGCAGTGACAGCTGAAGCACAGATAACGTCTCATCTCACTGCTCACGGACAGGCTGACTGGACACTGTGGAAGGTACATCACTTATCTGATATCAGAATATTTAGATCACAGCCAGACATTAATAGTCAGAGTTCAAGTCTGTGCTGTGAATGGAAGCATACATTTAATATAAAATTTGTTGAAAATGTCACAATTGAAATGTACAAAGTTGAAACACATGCTGTTTAATTAACAAGTTGATGATAAAGTAGTTATATATTTTCTGCAATATTCAAAGACAAGATAATATGAAATATGTACATTGTTTTGAGAAAACCATGTGTTGCCATTTAAAGAAGAACCTGTTACATTGTGGTTGAATAAAACAAAAAAAGAAGTCATTTTTCAGTTGATCTCATACATACACTATTACATAAGCTTTTCAACAAAAACATTCATGGTGTATTATATACAAAAGAGAAACATAGAAATTATTTACTCCATATCTAAAAATTTCTGTGTTAAGGTACTCTGTCCGGTCGTAGAATCTTCAATCACCAGCAGACTCCCAGGACATGGATGGAAACTCGACTTCGTCCAGAAGTTTTGTGCAGTCGTACACACAGCAACAAACCAGTTAAAATCTTCTATAAATAAATCTGCTGTTCATTTACATTTGTTCTTTTTGTTGTTATTTCAATAATTAAAATACACTGTTCAATGTCTAATAATGTGAAGTAGTTTCATTGTGATGTCACCCATACTACTCATTGTAATACACATAAATAAAAACTAAAGGTCTTGATTGTTCTTAGGCCAGTGTTTTTATTCACATGTGCAAAGCATAAAAACATTCATTTTGCTTATAAGTTTTCATCACCCAGGAGACTGACAAAGTTCAGAATAAAAGCTATAATTATACATTTAAAACAGTTGAAACTGAATAGTGTACAATATGACAACTGTGGGTGGTGTTGTCTTAATGAAAATGAATTGGCACAGAATAAAGATCAAAACCAATTCAACAAGCAATGATGGAGACCAGCAAACTGAACAGATTTCTCTTCATGTGGAACTGTCCGATTTCAGCCAACTCCACAGGAATCCAAGGTGTAGATCTGAGACTGGACCCAGGTGTACGATCTGAGACTGGACCCAGGTGTACAAACTTATCTCTGGATGGATCTCGTGGCTTCAGTCTTCTGTAAAGTAGAAAAAGAAAACTTGTCTTGTCATAGACAGTGTGTACAGTACAGTATTAGTACTAAAATGAGTAAATAAAGCATTTACTTAATGTAGGATCTTATCTCTGGATGGATCTCGTGGCTTCAGTCTTCTGTAAAGTAGAAAAAGAAAACTTGTCTTGTCATAGACAGTGTGTACAGTACAGTATTAGTACTAAAATGAGTAAATAAAGCATTTACTTAATGTAGGATCTTATCTCTGGATGGATCTCGTGGCTTCAGTCTTCTGTAAAGTAGAAAAAGAAAACTTGTCATAGACAGTGTGTACAGTACAGTATTAGTACTAAAATGAGTAAATAAAGCATTTACTTAACAGATCTGTCATTAAATAATATAAATAAATATAAATAATACTGTATAAACACGTGTGCAACACAGAGTTATATTATTTAATGACAGATTTGTTAAGTAAATTCTTTATTTACTCACATTTTAGTACAAATGTAGCTTCATGTGCACTTTTCTCCTCTTTAATTTACATCATTATTTTAAATGTGCTTTAATAACTCTGGTTTAATGACGGGTCAGGTTTTGAGGCCTAGTCATTGTTGACACGGTCTGTCTTTGAAAAAAGATGTGTAAACTGTCTCAATCATATAACCAGCTAAATAACAGTTTAACTAAAATAACACAGCCCAAAAAAAAAGTCCAGGCTCAAGAACCAGCACTTTGTTGTGAGTGTTACCGTCTGGAAGTTAGCCTTTAAAGTAGCTACATGCTAAGCTAACCACAGCATTATCACAGCAGTACAGACGCTAAATCATGAAAAAAAAAAAAAAACAGCTACTAAACAGACGGTTATACTCCGATATTGTTCTGACATGGTTTCACAAAATGATTTATATAGAATATTTTGTTTACCGAACTAAAGTTGATCGGAGCGCGACGTCTTCGACAGCAGCTCAGAGCCAGACACAGACAGAGGAAGGAGCAGCTGTCAGCTCCTCCGATGGACATAGATCCTTCACGTTTACAACAGCGCGTTGCTCAAACGTATACCTGGCTGTAACACCCTCTAACCCAGCAAGAAACAACCCCAAAAATTTAAAAAACGAGAGAAAATAAACTGGTGTCCCAGCTTGTTTTTCACAGCAAACCAAACACTACAGGACTTCCGGCGGAAGTTTACTACCGGGAGGGGGCGGCACCGGACTGTCATGGCGGCTTACATGAGCTTTTGGCGAAAGAGGTGGATAGGTCGCACCTTTATATAAGTCGCTTTGTCCAATTATTGTCAATAAATTGAAAAAATCCATAAACAGGTTGCACCTTTATATAAGTTGCATCTATTATGCGTCACCACTACACGACGCGTCAGCGCGTCATTTGCCCTGCTGAAAATGACGACCACAGAATTATGCACGGAAGGACTTTTCACAAGATTAACACGGTAAAAACAATTATTTGTCTGCTGAACATTATAGCAAACGTGTGTCTTAGCTTAACCGTTCCTTAATAAATTCACGTAATGCTACATCCCCACTAAACGCATCAAAACGCTCCCAACGCACCGTGTTTGCTGCTTGTCAACAGATGTCTGTTTCCACCGAACGTGTCTGCAGACGCGCAGTGGGAGGAGCGTCTGGCTCCCTTCCCGGTCAGATATGTGTTGTTTTTCTGTGCACCTGACCGAGCAGATAAAATCAGCTTCACGTGAGCCACGTTACTACTTGAGTGGGTTTTCTACGAGCCGAACTGCAGCTCCAAAAGTCTTTGTTGAGATTATTATTATTTTTTTTATGTTTGGGGTGATCGTACGCTCGAGTGGACAGCAGCAACTTTAAAAATGCCAGGTTTCCTACCGGAGGCTGTTTTCGCCACGGAGGCTCGACGGGGTAAGTTTAAAAAGTCCACAAAAAGTCCCGTCGTCGTTGCGTCATCACATAGCAGAGTCTCTCCCGATTGGTTGCTGCGACGCGGCGAGCAGCAGAAGCAAGAATATTCTTGCTTCTGCTGCTCGCTGGCTCGGCTGCTGCGGACGCGCGCGTGCGTGGAAAGGGACTGCCGGGCGCTGCTGCGCTGCTTGAAATGCTGAAGACGCGCCGCGTCACGCCCCGCTGCTCCAAGATGCGCGGCCACATAGACTTTCAATGTAAAAAGGCTGCTTCGGCTGCGCGAAAAGCGTTTGGTGGAAACCCGGCATAATTGTCAAATTCTTTGGATTTAAATTTTTTCTCTTTGAAAAAGTACAAGGAAAAACAACAAAGCTAACCGTGACACATTTACGTCTATAAAACATCGAATTTTATCTCAAATAACTCCAACAGCTAACAGTTTGTAAATGTACATCTAGTGATTACTTTCTGTAAGTTTGAAAAAAAAAATCTGTTGTGTGGTTTATGAGCTATTTTCTCAAACGTACAAGGAAAAATCAACGAAGCTAACCGCAACACATTTACGTCTATAAAACATCGAATTTTATCTCAAACATCTCATAAAGCTAATCAGTTGTAAATATCCATCTAGTGATTACGTTCTGTAAGTTTAAGTGGTACTGCACCCCTAGCGGCTGAAAGTGATACTGCACTATTTTTGCCAAAATGGAAAAACTGTCATATCTGAGCCAAAAATTGGTCTAAAAATATGGGAAAAAATCCATAAACAAGTCTCACCTCTCTATAAGTTGCAGGGCATGCAAATTAGGCAAAAAGGTGTGACTTATAGTCCGGAAATACGGTATAACAATAACAGCCCGTCTGTATACGACGTACTGACAGTAAATGGTAAATGGAGCTTATTTATATAGCGCTTTCTAGCCCCCTGTGAGGAGCCCAAAGCGCTTTACAATACCAACCATCCACCCATTCATACACGCATTCATACACCGGTAGCGGCAGACTGCCATGCAAGGCGCCCTTCCAGTCCTACCGGGAGCAACTCGGGGTTAAGTGTCTTATTAAACCATCAGTTTTCACAGTGGTTTGCTTGTTGACTGCATCTTTGACTGATTAAGTCTTTTACCATTCATTCAACCTTTAGATTTATTTCTACAGGTTGGCCTCATTGAGCCTTGAGGACTCATTTACAAGACAGACCTGTTTTAAACTGTGATAACAGTAGACAATCATAAAAAAGCTTAAAATAAAAAGTAATAATAATGTCTTTGTCTGTCATCTGTGTATGTTTCCCATACACAGATGAAATTCGTCTCTGCATTTAACCCAACCACCACCAGGTGGTGCAGTGAGCAGCCAGAAAGCGCCCGGGGAGCTGGAGAATTAGGTGTGCACTCATAGACACCCCAAGGTGTGTAGTGGCCGGGGCGCGAACCCGCGTCCTTCGGGTCCCAAGTCGGAAGCCCTGCCACTACACCATCTTGGCTCCTAATAGAAGAAATGCTATGAAAACAAAACAAAAACCAGGAACATGTCTGTTGGATTTTGCCATGAACTTAGCAGTGAAGTCTTACAAAACTGGGCTGAACAGATGCCACAGGTTTCACTCCGAGTACACAGACCAACATTTGAGTACTTGCTGATTCTAAGTATTACTTTGAGTACCGGTACTAATCAGTGACGTGCAGTCAGGTGAGTCATGATGATGAACACAAACAAGAAAACAAGAAAACATTTTTTATTTAATTTTCATATTTAATAGTTTCTGTAGGATTTCTCTCGCTTTGTTGCTGTTTGTAGACACTTAACTTGTACTTTTCTTCAGAAGTTTTTATGTATTTTACATACATTTATATGTAGATTTCTTCTTATTGATCTGATAAACACCCACATTTACAAAGGCAGGAGTGAGACGTGCAGTAATCTTGTCTGTTTACTGGGAGCCTGATTCTTCTGCTGGTTGTGTTCCTGAACCAAAACTAAAGACTCAGAAAGAGGGGGTCACTGCAGCATCTTTTAGTGTTTTGATCCAACTGCTAAAATAGAAGAATCTTTATTTTAGAGAACTTTTTCAGTTTTCTCAAAGCTGGACTTTAAAAATGTGTTAATGTTTTTTTTTTTCATCAAATCTTTGTCAAATCCATCAGTTTTTAATCCCTAACGTCCCAGAGAGCTATTTGTAACACTTACCGTATTTTCCGCCGTACATGTCACACTGCCTTATAAGTCACATCAGTCCAAATGTGTCTAAGAAAGTGGGGAAAAAACATAAATTAGTTGCTTCGCCGTATAGGTAACATCTATTATACGTCATCGCTGACAACCTGGAAATGTGGGCTGGTGTTGTGCCAATAATCGATTGGCTGCCAAATTGCGGCCGCAGGAGCGGGCATGGGAGGACTTTAACTTTTCCTTAATAAATGCACTTTGACGGTCAAATCAGCTGCTTTTCAAAAGCCAATTTGTGGAAGCTGGAGCGCGCAGAGGGGCGACTCACTGTGCATTTCTTCTTAATTTAATAAGATTACCCATGTAAAACAATTATTTGTTTGCTCCACTTTATAGTAAAGGTGTAGACTGGTTAAAACCAGACCCTTGTCCTTCACTTTGCTTCGGACTAGGGTCTGGGACTTCTCCCATAGACAACGATTTCTCCGGTAGATTTTTGACCGGACCAATCAGAGAACAGAAGGCAGGAGTTTTGTTAGTTTAGCCTGGCGAGGTCCAGGCTATCAGATAAATAGCTCAGAAACCACTCGGTGGATATTTTTTCTGCTACCAGTGTGTAATTATATGGCTCTAATTTACTGACTGTTGGCCTGGATGAAACATTTGAGATAAAATTCGATTTTTTATCATTTATTTTCGTAGCGCACCCGAGGCTGTTTGGAAAATGTCAAACCGAAACAATTTAAATCCAGCAGATTTGACCATTTCGTGAATTGATTTAGGAACTGTTAAGCTCAGGAACACTTCTGATATAACGTCAGCTAAGAAATATATTTTTTCTCAGCAAAGAAATAATAGTTTTTTACCTTGTTTTCATGAAAATTCCTTCGTGGCGGCAGCCATTTTAACTGACGACGTCAGTCGACGTCGTTCAAAACTCCGCCTTCTGTTCTCTGATTGGTCCGGTCAAAAATCTACCGGAGAAATCGTTGTCTATGGGAGAAGTCCCAGACCCTAGTACTAAGCGAAGTGAAGGACAAGGGTCTGGTTTTAACCAGGCTAGTAAAGGTGTGTCTCAGTTGAACTTTTACATAATAAATGCACTTCAATGGTCAAATCAGCTGCATTTCACTGGGGTGGCACAGCAAAATGAAACTGATTTGATGGTTGCTCCAGGCATGATCCCGGAGCTGGAAGACGGTGGCAGGCTATGGCAAGCCTATTGTGTCACTAATAGCCACTTTTACCTATTACATGACACAGCAGCATGCCATGAGTGCCATCTAACGGCTGAAAATGGTAGTGTTCAATATTTTCAGTCAGAATGAATGAAAACGGTCATATCTCAGACAAAATTGGTTTATAAATATGGAAAAATCCATAAATACGTCTCTTCGGTTTATAAGTCGCAGGTCATGCAAGTTATGCAAAAAAACTGTTACTTAAGGCCAGACAATATGGTAAATGTTTTTGATGACTTCATTTGAACAAACATAAATTTGAATTGAAAACAGGTGAGTGCTCACAGACAGGGGAGCACAGGAGAGACAGACCCCTCCCCTCATTCTCAACCAGCACTTTTTTTTACGTGCATGAGAAACTAAATTTAACAATGTACTTTCATTTAACCTTTATTCTCATGGTGCCACTCACTGCACCCAGTCAGGATATGATGATGATGTAAGAGGAGTAAACACTGACTCTTTTTCAGCTGAGAAGAGGGAATCCTTGAGGGCAGAGCTTGAGCGTTTGAAAGGAAACCCAGCAGCACAGAAGAAACCTTCTGGAGCTCCAGAGCTTGGATCTGTGTCTCCCTCCAAAGGCTCCATCACCCTGCAGGACTTGCGTCTGCCCCTCAAGGCAGACTTTGTTTGCTCACCAGATTTAGGTTTTGGTTGGGAAGTACGATGGGCGTGGTCCACCAGAGGCTCCTTCTCCATCTGAAATGCTTCTTTAAGCAACGTGGAAACAGCTGTAGATGAAATGGAGAAATCCTCTGAAATACCTATCAACCGCAAATTATTGCGACGAGTTCTGGCCTCCAGGTCATCACATTTATTGTCCAATCTTTTAAAGTCAGCAGACAGCTGCTCCACATTAGCCTGCAGGGTGGTGATGTTATCGGTGCATGCAGAGCATGACGTCTCCAACTCGCCCACTGTGTCCTTCAAAACACGCACATCCAGCTGAATGGTTGTAATACTGCTGGTTAATTCTGCCTTCACTGCAAGGAGCTCAGCTTTTGTATTTGATACGTTTTCAGTAAAAGCTGCTTGGAGTTCGGTCTTGAAAATAGCTGCCATTTCAACCCGGAGAGCCGACAGCAGCTCGGATTTGAAAGCAGAGGAGGGAGAACTGTCAGAGTGCTCCTCCATGCAGGAAGGTGTGTCAGCGTGCGGCGGAGAAGCCGGCTTCTGTTGCTATGCAGACAATTTAGGTTTTGGAGGCATATTGGTTGAGAAAAAGCTGACACTTGAGATGGGTTATAATAGCGGGCAAAAAAGAATAAATTCATTCAACCTTTATTTATACAGGCTAGCCTTGTTGAGCCACGGGGACTCATTTACAAGAGGGACCTGTTTCACTCACACCCAGGGTCAATTTAGAGTTACCAATCAGCCTAACATGCATGTTTTTGGACTGTGGGAGGAAACCGGAGTACCCGGAGAAAACCCACGCACGCACGGAGAGAACATGCAAACTCCACCCAGAAAGGACCCCGGACTGGGATTTGAACCTGGGACCTGCTCGCTGAGAGGCAGCAGCTCTACCAGTTGTGCCACCGTGTTGCCCACAAATACAAATACGACATACTACAAATACTGAGAAGGAGTATGAAACAATCAAAAATGCACCAAAAAAATAGCAATTGTTAGTTGCTGCGGGAGCTAAGCTTAAACACGTCCTACCCTGTCATTCGCTCAACCCATTAATACGACTGTTAAGGCGTTAGAGGGCATCTCGGCTGAGCTAACTGCCCTAAGGATTATGGTTTTTCAGCATAGATTAGTTTTGGATTTGTTAACTGCATCTAGGGGTGGAGTTTGTGCGATTATAGGTAAGGACACCTGTTGTACTTATATTCCTGATGAGAGTGGTCCGGACCCCAGGCCAAGGTAACGGAGGCCCTGACACACCTGAAGGAGCTTCAGAAGGCAAAGGCGGAGGATCCTCCTGCAGGGTCTTGGGAGTTTCTGTCTTGGTTCACTAGTGGCACTTGGAGTCAGGTGATGTTAAAGATGTTGACACCCCCTCTGGCGATTCTGGTCCTTTTTGTGTTTAAATGGGGTGCATTACACCATGCCCTAAGATGATTGTTTCTAGGATGATTGAGTCTAGGGATGTGAATGAATCAGGTAATGTGTTTCCCTTGCTGCGGACCGGAGATGTCTCTTCACCAGATGGCCATGAGCAACTGCAGTTGGCGGAGTCCATATATCTATAAAATCGAACGTTTATGTGGGCTATCATTTCATGACAGCCCAAAAGAGGGAATGATGGATTTTATAAAGTTTTATATCTGGTACAAGTCTTTATACAAGCTTTTGAAATGCCACTTTTTGATCTTGTCATTAAATGTGTGTGCGTGCCTTTATTTAGCAAATTATACTAGTCTACCTTTAGTTTAGAACACACAATTTATTATTTTAGACTACACCTAATCACACTTTATATAAGATTAATCTTTCAAGATCACACTTTATAACTACAAGTTTTAATCAAACATTAAGGAAAACTCTGAAACTCTACATGTGCTCTCCTCTGAACAAA
>JBBPBX010040752.1:1449-18637 GCA_038048925.1 Garcialebias charrua
TGTACTGACACCTTTGTGGGAAAAACTTCCACAAGTAGGTGAGTGGCTATAATAAAACCCCATGTAAGGTGTTTAACTTTGAAGTAATCATAGTTTATGTGTTATATCAATCTGCAGTCTGTGCTACCTTTTAAAAAGCCCTGAAAAATCTAATTTAGCACTTTCTGAGTCTCAAAGGGATTTCATGAGCAAATAGTTATAGGATTACTCCACATAAAACCAAGAAGACCAGCAGGGTTTGTTAATCAAACTTTAGGTCAAATCGTGCAGAAGAATATAAATGATGAAATCCAATTTTAAGAAAATATGTTCAAACCTTCAGTTTAATTTACCCAATGTCCCTTTCATGACTGCTCTGACGTTCCAGGTGAATCTAGACCAAGACTAACTTGAGGCTGACAATCACTGCCTCTACAAAAGGAACGACTGTCTAGTTTATGTACAGTGTCTCTTTGGGATGTAAATGGAGACGAGTAGGGGCAAGAAGATCAGCATGGAATTGTTGTCTTGGAAACGTCATCAAGTGCAAATACAGAAAGCATTTCAAACATGAAAAGGGCAACTTTTGTGAGACTTTGGTTAAAATCTGTGGTTCTACAGTGTTCCAATTGAAGACCTTGGGGGAAAAACATCAATCGAATGGTTATAGCAATCTACTGCAAGCAAAAATCTAAAAGATGCCATGTAAACAGGATGTGTCTAGGTCCTGTGTCCAAAAAAACCTGTGGTCCTGACCCAGGATATACATCAGTTTGAGTCCGAAGTCAATCAAACCAACCCAATCTGGATCAACGTGCTTCTTGTTGGGTCTGTTTAACAGTAAGGATCATACTTGAGAAGTCCTGGTTGTGTCTGTCTGGTGCTGATTGTTCTGGACATTCTGTGCGGACCATAGGTTGTATAACTGTTCAGACCCAAATTATCCCATGCTATCTGCAAGCTGGTTCTAGCACAATATTTTAAGCCACGCCTCCTCCATATAAACAAACAAAACATTGGCTATGGTAAATAATTATAACATTATTTCTGGTGTTGTTGATTCACATAGTTCTTACCATGCTGTTGCATGGTCAGTTTTCCATTTTTTACGTGTCTTATTACATTGAGCTGTGGTCACATGCATTTGGTCTATAATATATACAGTCTTTGGTGTAGACCCAACAAATCTTGTATTGGCATTGGCCTTTGATGCTTACATCGTCCTTGGCTCAACCACCATCACCGATTTAAACTCCATAATTTGATTCTGTTTCAGATGATATTTTGACCAGTATCACAATAGTGACAATGGAAGTTCAAGCTTACAGCCACAGAACTTGATAATCGAACACTGTATACTGTATATAGTAGTTCAATATCCAATACAGCTTTATTTATAAAGCACTTTGGCCAAATTGCTGATATGTATGTACAGTACAATACATACCGGTATGTGTTGAACAAAACTATGTACTGTACTTTGTATTTGTTTCCAGGATTTTAACTTGTTTTCAGTAATTAATGGTGAATACTTTACCATTTGGGTCCAGTTTTTCTAGGTTCTAAACAGGTATTAAAAAACTAATTATTTCTCCAGTTGTACTTCATGAATGCATTACAATTTTGCACTTATTATGACTATAAGCTAAAATTTAACAAAAATGTTAGCTCATATCCATCCATCATCCATCCACTCGACATCTTTACCCGCTTCGTCCTTTTTGAGTAATGGGGGGCACTGGTATTCATATCCAGCAGTCACTGTTTGAGAGGCGGGACACCCTGGACATGTCTCGAGTCCATCACAGGGACACATAGAGATAAATGAGACAAACAACCATTCACTCTCTCACTCACACATAAGAACAATTTAGAGTTACCTGTACCAATTAGTCTAACATGCATGTTTTTGGTCTGTGGGAGTAAACCGGAGTATCCGGAGAAAATCCACTCATGCATGGAGTGAACGGGCAAACTGGAACATGCAAACTCCACCCAGAATGGCTCCGGGCCCGGATTTGATCCAACGACCTTCTCGCTGAGAGGCAACAGCTCTCAACTGAGTCACCGTGCCGCCTTAGCTCTTATCTAGATACATAAAAATTTACCATAATCATGCATATACAATTTTCTGAGAAATTTAGAGTTTTAACAAAGTAAAGTTTAATGATTATTATAATTACCATAAGCTTTAAGGTGGCTACAAATAAGTGAGTCTATATGTAGGCACATTAAAGCTTACAGCAAAAACCACGAAAGATTTATTATTTGCATATATTTGACTTTCAGATGAACTTTTACCTTAAAGGAATGCCCTTAAGAGGTTTGATGGATTCAACTCTTTATTATAAACCCTGACTTTTAATGGGTGTTTTGATGGAAAAGGGTATACGGAAAGCATGTTTGTTAAAAAAAAAGAAAATAAATCTTCACAAATGTGTCAGATCGTGTGTGTCATGCCCAGAATTTCCCAGTGCCGCTGTGCCAACTTGGATGTCAGGCTGTCAGAGGGAGGTGTGCAGAAAATCCCTCCCGCTATGTTCCCACGTCCAATTATCTTGCAGAAAGAAATGACATTTCCTCAACTCCCCACAGGTTCCGAAAGAACCCCGAGGAGACAGGTATGCAAGGGAACCTGAGAACAAATGGAACCAGTGAGGAATCACCTTCATAAATACAGTGAAGGTCACAGATTTGAGATGTGCTTTAGGTACTCAGCTTCTTAACTACATGAAGCCAGAAGCTGGAGGTAATCCCTGTTCAGAAAACTTATCTGATCCCAGTCTCAAACCATTTTTTTCCCTTTGTGTGAAAGCAACAGAACCAAACAGAAGGTGGAACAGAACTGGTTTTTTCCACTCCATTCACTGAACTGAATCATTTTAACATCCAATATGAACATAGAAATACGGTATACTGAATCAGCAAAACTTGAGTGGTCTTTTTTATAAATATCAGGAAGAAGAAAACTCTCTCATGAAGACTCAGGACTTCTTGTCTTTTCTATCAATTTGTCCCATTTTTCTCACTGTAAACCATTTTTTATGGTACTGAAAGAAACTTATTGTATATTTCACATAAATCAACATATAGTGATTGTTATGTACCCTGGGGGTGAGACAATTTTAAAACATCATTGTTTTATTTAGGTTGGCTGCAGTCAAGCACCAGCAGCCTGCTGCAGCACTTTTTTTTACTCAGCTTGTCTTAATCAGGCTTGATTAGGCAGAGCTGCTGCCAAACTGCAGATCCTGCCTATAAAACTTTAGGCTATGGTTTGAAGAGTGTGGAGGTTTGAGATTGCCAGCTGAAGTTGGTGGACGCAAGCAGGAGACTTGTTGGAACAACGTGAGAGCCTTTTGAAGGTAAACCAAGTTTGATTAAGGCAGCTGTAGTGTTGCATATATGTATGTGTTCAGGAGTGTCCTCCACCCACCCTGACCACCGTGTGTTGAGCTCCCATGAGGAGTTTGTGTTGGAGCTCTGTTAGGAACTCGTGTGACCTCTAGTTAAGCTAAGAGGTGAGGACTCTGATTTAACTCAGAGTGTATGTGATGGAGGCTTGATACAAACAAGGATTGGCTTGTTAATCAAGTAGAGGCTGGTGAAGGAAAGACACTAGAAGTCAGCTGAGGTTCATTTGGAACGTGCTGAAGATACACTTCAGGTAAGACTGAGTGCTGAGTGACAACCGTGGTGCTGTGTTGTGTACAGACACTAGGAGACCTCCACCCTCCCTATTTGTTTGTGAGTTTGCTCCTGGGGGAGTGGTAGTTGAGCTATTTGAGCTCTTAAAATGACTATATTTGTTTAAATTAGAGAACTGTGTGGATTGAAGCACCTTAAGTGCTGGTTGAAACTCTGGCCTAGACTTGGAGGTGTGGGCCTGTGCCAGTGAGGCCTGATTGAGTTCATTGTTAGAGACGCTGAGGGCAGTGTCTGGGCAGTTGTACAGGAGGGGGACAGCTAAGGTTAACAGTGAGGGACTGTTACCTTTTTCCTTTTTCTTTTATTTGTACTTTTATGACTTGGTGAGTGCTGGTAGTCCTATTTTCGCCTTTTGTTTTGGTAAGGTAGATCGTCGCCTGGGAAGACACGACGACCCTGTACAGGGCTGGGTTTGCCAGGGTGGCGTTTTATTCATTTTGGCCAGACTCATGGCCAGACTCACCGGTCCATCATTTCTTTGAACTTTTGATTATTTAATCTTTCTTTGGACACTGATCCAGGAGAAGACGCTCCGGGTCTGGTGGGAGAAGCCAGGGAGGACCTCGCCAGCTTGGAGACTCTTATTTTCAGTTTAATAACATTTTGTTTAAAACTTCTTCCGTGTCCAGTGTCCACTAAATATGTTATGGCTGTTTCCAGTCGTAATAGTGATGGCTCCTTTCGGCAAAATTATAATGAATTTGACCAGAGACTATGAAAGAGTTTTCTGGAGCATTTTAAGTTGTGCCTTTACATTCAAAACTATTGTAAAACTTTTCAAATAAAAAATACCATAATCAAACACTTCAATTTTTATGTTACTAAAGATTTTCAGGAATATTTTTATGCCTTGTTAATTGCAACAAGCAGCACGTCAATGTCCCTCATTGCCGAGGGATTTAAATAGTGAATGTTTGTAGTTTATGAGACAACCCTCTTTCTGGACTGGAATCGAATAAGATGGTGTAGTGGCAGAGAATCGGACTTGTTATCCGAAGGACCCAGATTCGAACCCCGGCCACGGCACACCATCT
The DNA here is from genome assembly GCA_038048925.1 of Garcialebias charrua. Taxonomy (NCBI): domain Eukaryota; kingdom Metazoa; phylum Chordata; class Actinopteri; order Cyprinodontiformes; family Rivulidae; genus Garcialebias; species Garcialebias charrua. Next base: position 6,171 of record JBBPBX010040752.1, read on the forward strand.
TGGGGTGTCTATGAGTGCACATCTATTTCCCCAGCTCCCCGGGCGCGACTACGCTGCTCACTGCACCACTTGGTAGTGGTTGGGTTAAATGCAGAAGACCAATTTTGTCTGTCAAGTATGGGAACATACACAGATGACAAATGTGACAAATTATTATTATTATTATATTCAAGTTGGTAGGAGTTACACTATTTAAAAGAACAGAGGTAGGTTTTTTTCCTTGTCCAAGGCAGCACAAAGTGATGGATCCTGGCCAGCACCAGGTGCAATGGCAGAGATAGGAGGTGGCCAATGGTGGCCTTACCCACCATGGATTACGGTATTCTTTGGCCATCCCAGTCATTTGTAGAAACTATATTTTAAGCAATATAATTTTCATTTTACTTAAAAATGTAAAGCCTAAATTCCTGAAATAAGGGTGGCTAGTTGGTTCAACTCTTTCATTCACACCTAGGGACAAGAGTCACCAATCAGCCCATCATGCATGTCTTTGGTCAGTGAGAGAAAACCAGAGTACAGTACAATAATCTCTCTCTACTTCTTGGTTCGACTTTTGCAAACTCGCTCTTTTGCTGTTTTTCTATGATTGTCAACTTTGATATTACTCACGTGATTGGGACAGTATGGGATAAAAAGTTAACAACAAAAAAAAGCTTCGGACAGACACCGCCATTTTGTAGTTTTTTTTTCAATAAGCTTACCCTGTAACGCCAGTCAAAAACCACTACACTACCCAGAAGCCAACAGTGCTTCCAGCTGCTTTTTTCTGCCAAAATGGAGGGAGTTTTTTTGCAACGCAAATCCAGAAGTAATTATTGATCTATTGAACTCAGAACTGGCAGGAAAGTAACAAATAAATCCTGAAGCTGAACTCATCCTTAAAGTTGTATCATTCAATCAACCTTTATTTAGATAGACAAATCACACTGAGCCTAGAAGACTCATTTACAAGTGAGATCTGTTTAGACAGACAAAAAGTTGTGAAACCGGACACGTAGGAATTGGAGGCAACAAATGTCCTATTAAACTCTTGGCTGAGAAGAAAAACTCTTAATATTAAAATCTTCATTGGTGAGTGCCTGGGCTACAGTTGATCCAGATTCGTGACCCAGATCCTGAGGGCTGCAGGCAACAAACCACAGTGGGGTTCAGCCTGGTTCTGGTTGCACAGTGCTGGTCCAGACTGGGCTGAGGTGTGGACTACATCCTGGGCAGCCACAGTGCAGTGGACTTAGTCATGCTGCAGGGTAGCAAAACTGGAACCGAGCCTGATCAGAACCGAGCTTCTGCAGAGCTGGTGAGTAACAATAAAAAAAATTTGCAGTAGCTACTGTACAATACATATATGTTGTTACAATTACGTAGGTTTGAGTACAGAACATTGCAAGAGTGTGGGAAAGGTTTATAAAGCCTTAAAATAAATATAATACAAAAATAAATATAGTGTTCTTACTTTGCAGTTTTTCACCTATCACGGAAGGGGAGGGGGACCCCGCGATAATCGGGGGACTACTGTACATGGAGAAAACCCACACATTCATGGAGAAAACGTGTTCAATGTCCTTTCCTACCTGGCAACTCTGCTGAACAGAAAGCCTTACCACCAAAGTTCATGCTCAATAATCCAGGTAAAAATCCAACAATGTTCAGTGTCAGGTAACCTGACTGAACATTGTTAGAAAGCCTTATCCTTAGTTTTTTTTTTTTTCTCCTCTTGCTGCAACTGTTTGAATCAGAACTGTATAAGCATGGCTGGAAATCCGATTGAACCACAATTGTGAAACAAAATGTGATGCTTACTCTGGATTAAAACTCTCCTGTGAGTTTGTTGGTTGTCAAATAGAAAATGGCAACAATACGTCTTCGACGAACCATAACTTGACTGTTTTTCTGCTGCTTTCTGTGTGCAGCAGAGTATATTTTCCAAGACACACTGACTGACAGACGGACTTTACCGAACCGTGCAAGCTGACAAAATGATTTATAATAGCTGCTGATTAGTTGAATTTGCCATATTCCCCTCCCCCAACTGTATAAATGACTTCAGACAGCCTCCACTCTTTAGATGAGCGTGAACTGGACGAGTGAGAACAGCCTTCTAAGGAATCAGGTCATCAATACGTTTCCACTGAGGTTTGTTCATGCTGACTGAGCAACAAACTTCAACGAACTTTGAGTTGTCAAATAGGATCGATAAAAACAAATAAGTCCGAAAAACTCAAAGGAGTACATAGAGGTCATGCTTCTTTTATGCTCGTAAGCAGGAAGTAAAATTGTGTTCTGACTTCACTTTTATTGCGGTGGGAGCAGAAATCTTAAGAGACATATTTTATTTGACTTTATTTGAGAGATACATAAAATGTATGACACAACCTCAAAGATGCTTGTAAAACGGTCACAAACTGTTTATTGATTTAGGATCTGGGACACAATTTTATTGGTTCTTTTGTGTGTGTGGGGGGGGGTCACTAAAGGTAAGTTCCCCCAGTATTTTGTGAAACTACCACAGAACGAGTGTTTATCTGCTTCTAGGTGAGACAAAATCAGAAGCAATGATCAGCCAGAATGCTGGAGTTTGTCTCCAAATCACAAACTTATGAACTAAAGTTTCTTGGGATCTTTTGTTTTGTTAGTTTTTATTAAATTAATTGTTATGTAACTTGTCTATCATTTAGTATTTTGTGATTCTATGTTTTGTTCTGTTATAATCATTTTAGTTAATTTTATTAATGTTGTTACAAGGTGCCTTGCTTTGTCCCTATAAGCATACAATCCTAAAGGGGGATTGGCTGTCCTTTTTTAAATCAAAGTCTTTTTAATTTTTATTTTTTTTTAGAACACACACTCAAAAACATATAACAAAATCCTACCCCAACCGTCCCATACCGGATCAGCTACGCAGACACGCATACATTAAACAGGCATTGACATACTTTCAATATAGGACACAAATGGCTGCCAAGGATCTCAAAATCTCTCAACAGATCCTATCAAAGTATATCTAATCTTTTCCAAATGAATATGACACATAACTTCTCTTATCCAGTATTCACTTGTCGGGGAATGCTGATACTTCCATCTGCATAAAATAAGTCTCATGGCCAGAGAGCCAAAAATAATCATATCCCTCTCGTACCTGCTAAAAGATGCATACACAGGGTCCACCCCAAACAATGAAATGAATGGTGACGGGTACAGTTTTTCCACATATCCCAAAGAAAGTATGAAGGATAGATTGCCAATAGGTCCGCAGCTTTGGACAAGTCCAGAATGTGTGTAAGAGCGTAGCTGGAGTTTGTTTACAATGATTGCATGCGGGGTCCAGGTCAGTTTTGATTTTGGACAACTTGTATTTGGATCAGTGCAGCCAGTGTACTACCTTGAATTGAATTACAGCGTGTATCAGACAGACAGAGGATAAGTATATAAGTATAAGTATAAGCGCTTTGGGCCCCCTCATAGGGGGCTGGAAAGCGCTATATAAATAAGCTCCATTTACCATATGCTCTTAATGGTCTTTCTCCAGGCCGTGTCTGATATGGATTCTTCCAAGTTGATTTCACATTTCAGTTTAAGAGAGTCCAAGCTGGTCTCATGGTATGAACAGTACAGCAGTGTATAGATCTTGCTGAAGACCCCCTTAGTGCCATACCTGCACTCCAAAATCTTAACCACAAAGTATCCTGATGCATGCTCAATAATCCAGGTAGAAAAATCTAAAAAAAAGAAACCATCCAGAGGACCTGACAGCTTTTTTAGATTAACCACAAAGTGTTTAGGGGGTACAACAGAAAATAATCAGAGTTAGGTTTCATAAAGTGTCTCAGCTGCAAATATCTGAAAAACTTTGACTTGTGGATATTAAACTTCTGAACCAGATGCTCAAAAGAAACAAATGTATCATCAACATAGAGCTCACACAGCGAATGTACACTCCTCAAGACACGGGCGTCAAAAGCTGTACTGAGGGAGTAAACACATGAATATTTGACATAATATTAAAATTTCAGCTCATACTTTACAAACCCAGCCAGAAAAAAAAAATGTCCCTAATGTTCTTAGTTTACGCAATGTTCATGTTTTCCTTAAATCTTAGTTTTTGATTCCTCTCTCTCTCTCTCACACACACACACACACACACACACACAAGCTAATTAAATCTTCAGAATGGAAATTTTTAGTATTATTGCTGACAACACCAACAACACTGTTTTGCTAAATATTCACGTCAGTGTTAAAAAGGTCATCTGTGTTAATTTTGCTCTCCTCACACCTGGTTTTACCTGGCTAATCATACAACCTGCACCAAGTTCTAGTTTTTAATTGCCGACAACGCCAACAACACTGTTTTGCTAAATATTCACGTCAGTGTTAAAAAGGTCATCTGTGTTAATTTTGCTCTCCTCACACCTGGTTTTACCTGGCTAATCATACAACCTGCACCAAGTTAGTCATTAATCTCCCCCAATATAAATATTCTTGTGTTTTCCCAGTTTTGAAGATGCTTGGAGTTGATCAGACTTGTCGTTCTTGAGAGTGACTTTGTTAAAACCATTCCCCCCAAAATGCCTTCTTGGTACTGCAGCAGTTTCATCTCCTGCATTCCTCCAGATTGTCTATTTGTGTTCAAACATTTACACCACCTGCTCATACTGGCGTTAAAAAAAAACCACACATTCAGGTGTGGAGAAATGTAAGTGCTATCCATATAATAGACAAAATGATGACTTCCTGTTCCATCTGCAAAAGCTACATGGTCCAAACAAGAAATAAAAGTTTTGGTGATAAGTATTTTTCTTGGGGTAGTAGGACGTGTCAATAATTTCATATGCCATGCAGTGGTGCTTTTCATCCTATTTGACTTTTAATCTTTTCTGATTGGCTACAGTATTTGTTATTTAGTGTTTAATATGAGTGCTTTTTCATGTTTTCGACATTTATGCATGAGTACAAGTTATGAATCAAATTACCCCACGGGATAATGAAGATGCCATAAATCTTCTGCAAATAATTGTTAACTAAGCATGTAATTATTATTGCACTTGTTTAGTTCACACTCCAGCAGCTTCTGAACCATTGAGGATTTGATTATTAATTACTTTGTTAGAATACAACATTTTGTAGTTCAAACAGTAAATGGTTTGTGCATCTGTTTTATTAAAACATGTTACTCTGAGTTATCACTGGGGGAAAGGGAAAGTAAAATTCATTTATACAATTATATGTACTAGAGGTAAACGAGAAGACACTCAAAGGTTGAAGCTTAAATAATAAACAAATCTAAATTTATTTAAAGCCCAAGCTTTCCCTGAAGCTACTGTATGAACGTTACTCGTCATCGCCTTCCATGCTAAAATTTAAGTGAGATCATCTTACACAGAGAAATTAGAGCCATTTTGGTCCAAACACAAAAATAACATTATCTGTAAAATACACGTGTTGAAAATGACTCTCAGCTTCTAGCAAAACCAATATTTAGTTTAATTTCTGTAAATTAACTAAAGTTTATAGCCATTTTTATGTTTTCCAACATCTTTTCTGTGTCAGTCACCTTGACAGTAAAATCCAGAAGTCAATTTTTTGTATATGTAGAGTAGTCCCCCGTTTATTGTGGGGGATCTGTACCCTGAACCCCAATGTTAAGTGAAAAATCGCACAGTAGGAATACAAAGTAGTAGTACAAGTGGTAAGCATTAGTTCGTTTTAGTATACACACACACACACACACACACACTTTTATATATACTGTATATAGTAAATATATATATATATATATATATATATATATATAGCAAACCCCCGAGTTAAGTACGAGTTCCGGACCTAAGGACCGTTCGCAGCTCGATTCTGCCGTAGCTAGGGGGTGAAAATAACGTCTTGTTCGTAGGTCCTGATTTCGTTCGTACGTCGCGGAAATAACGCTAACGGAGCGCCGCACACAAATTTATCGGCATGAGACTGAACAAGCTGACATACTGGGCCATAAACATGCACAGAACTTTATTTACAAACACTTATCTAACACATTACACCACACATTCATCCATAAACACACACAGTAACTGTACAGCAACGTTAAACATTGCTATTCAGCACAGCACATTCAATACTGTACTGTAAAATTATTACAGAATAAAATAATTAATTAAAACAGTACAGAATAAATAAAAATATAATTTCTTACTTTGAGATGGTCAAAGCCGACATCTTAGGTTGCCATGCGTTGATGTTGTCGGCCGAGCAGCGCGGCGAACCATGGCAGCTGCTGAGGCCTGTGTTAGCTTCTGCTAGCTGCCTGTTAGCCAAGCCATGAGCTGGTGTTCGCGCGGCAGTCCGGCGCGATGGATCGGTGATCGATCCTCGGCTGCTGCTCCAGGCTGAGACGTCCACAGAGCTCGTTTCCAGCTAGTAATTAATCCATATGAGGCAAAGCCGGCTGCCGAAAATGGCTGCCGCAGACGGTCCGGTGTTCTGCTTTAACTTGTGACCGTGTAAACTGGAGACCTTCTTGTAGCATTTCCTGTTATGACCGGAAGTTGAACAAATATTGCGCAATTATGACAAAAATGATCAGAAATGATCATTTTTATCATAATTATTATTTATAAAGCCTTTAAAACAACCACAGCTGCAACAAAGTGCTGTACACATGAAATTAAGAACATTTAAACATAAAAAAATAAAAAAACAATATATATATTTTTTTATATAATTTCATATTTTTATTAAATATGATACGTTCGTAGGTCCGGGTTGCCGTAGGTCGATGGAGTCATTGGTAGGGGGTTAGCTGTATATATATATTGTATATATAATGTAATCAACACATTTACCGCTGCATTTTTTTTTCTTTTTTAATAGACTGTTTAACAAATATAGGAATTAAGGAGACCAGATGCTGAGGTTTTTAGAGTCCATGTAGTGAAATCCAGAACAAAATCAGACATGACTTTTTTCAGTACCTCTTGAGTACTCTGAGACAACAAGCATCCAACTTGCTTCTTGTGTTTTGTGTGCAGAGATTTGTCCAGATTCTTGAATTTTTAATCATATTATAAACTATAAATTATGTGATTCTTGTCTTCATACATTTTCATTGGGGAACAAAAATGTTTCACTATGTCAGGCACAGTTTTTTGCATATAGGTGAACATCTGTCCATCTTTACTTCTGAGACATTCAGCCTCCCTGCAAACTTTTTAAATACTCAGCCCTCGTACTGACTTATCACAAAATGCTCTTCCAGCTGTTTCTTATTCATACCACTTACCTTTACACCCTTTTGTTGCTCATGTTCCAACTATTTTGCGATGTGTTACCATAATGTTCAAAATGTACTTGATTTCAAACAATTGATACAATTCTTCTATAGGCTTCCTTTGTGAATAGCACAAGGGTTCATAAAATTTAGCAAATCATTACAATCTGTTTTAATTTACATTTTACACAGTGTCCCAACGTTTTCAGAGTTGGGGGTTTGCATGTGCAATTAATAAAACTCGTTGTTGTGTCTGAATTTAAGAAGATTTAGAAGTCTGTCTTTGTGCTTAACTCTGTCAGGAATATAACTTCATGCTGACTGAAAAGATTTCATCATCCATCTGAGGGCTGAGAATGCCAAGCTTCACACAAAAATACAGCCCCTGTTACGTGCTGCTGCACCAACTCCCAATACACACACACACACACACACACACACACATACATATGTGCTCCCACCCTGTAGCAAACCACTGGGCAGGTTTTACATCATCAGTTACGTCCTTCCATGATTCATGAGGTCATTACTCTCTGCTGGTCAGAGTTTCGTCTCCACCCCAAGATGCTGACATGATTAAGTTCCACAGACGAGATGACAACACCACAAGAAAGATCAGATTGATGAGGATGGTGGATTTTATGTTGTAAGTGTTTTTTAAGTACACTGCATGGAAGTTGGAAGACAATGGTCCGTGTTAAGGTTCTGTCTTCCAAAGCTGATCTGGAGCCTTCTGTTATAAGATAATTTAATTAAAATAAACCAACAGATGTTTTTTTTATGGGCTGTGAATGGAAACTGTGGCTCTCAGAAAGAATCAGCACAGGAACAAGAGAACAATACAGTACACAAAAACTTCAAAAAAACAAACAAACATAATATTGAAGCCATCTAGCTTTTTTACGAAACCACCATAGCTTATATAAAATGATCAAGTGTATAGAGTCATGTTTGTCAAGATGATAAACATTTGGTGCACATGAACAGGAAGTGGTTTCAGATTCACTCCTTTCAGGGTTTGGTTGCCCTCAAGAATGATTCAACCTGTATGTTGCCGTTGCTTAGTAAAACAAAAAGTTGTAAAACATTTACAGACTTCATGGGAGGTATTATAAATATTCATACTGGGAGTCCAAATACAAATAATGTCGATTGTAGATGACAACAGGTCCAGTAAAATTGTAGAGTTCTTGTTAACGGCCTGAGAGTGCCCAGCCTTGTGGATTTTATTACTTTCCAGTAAATATTTAGATTTAGTAGCTTTGACTGGACACATTTTGCTGCCCATTTACCACTCGCTGTATTAACTGGTCCTCAGCCACTGTCCAGGAGAAAGTCACAGTTGATTTGTTGTAGGTTTACACTTGGTTCCCAGCCAGGGCTACTTCGTAGAAGCTTTGGCTCTCCAGTTGTTCTTCTTGGAGATGTGGCACGAATCTAAAGCAATAACTCATGAAAGAACCGCTTAAAAAACTATCAGAAAATGATCAGGTTTAAGAATCACATTAAAATCTAGTTTAAAAGACACAAATTGTGGCATTTTATCATGAAAATAAATCTAACAGCGTGTTACATAATGGAGTTATGCTCTGGAACACTTTGCTTCTTGCTAGAAGAACAGAGTGTAGCAAGATCAGCTGTGATTTTTGGTGGAGTCAACGTTCAGTCTCCCAGCTACCACTCCTTATCCCCATGTGAAGGAGAGTATTGGTGGTCACGCACATGAACTGGAGTGTTTTTCATTAGGCGGCTGGGATCATGCTACACACCCACATGTGACATGAGAACGTGTCTGGTTGCACACATACAGACATTTACACGCTTAAGTCTGTAGCCAACACTCGCAAATGCCATTTTCATCATCCCTGAAGCAGTTTTGAAGAGTTTTTGGTTCATCAATTTGTTATGGTGCCTCCTAAGTTACAACTTGTTTAACAAAAAGGAGCTAAGGCTGGTATTTGTTAAGAAATTTTGGTTAAACTTGTCAGGATTGGTTTAGGGAGAACCCAAGGATGCTGACTAACACAGATTGGTTTCACACACAAAAAGAAGGCTTTTAATTAGAAAATTAAAGTCTGCCAGTGATGCAAACAACATACAAAGAGAACTAAGAGATAAAGAGTACACAGGCAGGAGAACAAACAGTATGACAGACTGATGACAAGCTAAGAACTGGGAGTAAATGAATACTGTATTTTCCGGTGTGTAAGTCACAGTTTTCTGCATAGATTTCAGTCCCGTTACTTATACGTCAAAGTGACTTATATACAGATTTTTTTTACATATTCACAGCTGGGAGTGGTGGCGCAGAGGTTAAGAAGGTGCGCTTGTGATCAGAAGATCGCTGGTTCAAGCCCCGGTACCGACAACATCAAAGATGTGGGTGGGATAAGTGAAGCGGTCACACCTGTCTCCACCCTCATCTGCCCCACTCTGGGCCCTTGAGCAAGGCCCTTAACCCACACCATCTGCTCCCCCGGGAACCCTAGATATCAGCTCTCTACTCCACACAGAGGGCTGTGGTTGCTCGGTGGTCTGTGGTTGTGTCAGGAAGGGCATCCGGCGTAAAAACAACTGCCAAATCTTCGTGCGACTAGATCGCTGTGGTGACCCCTAACGCAGGGAAAAGCCGAAAGAAGAAAAAAAATAATAATACAATTTTTGACTGACCCTTTAAATTTTGAAGAAATGCAACAGCGAGTCCTCCCATGCGCGCTCGCTTCACTCAGCTGGTGCAGGCGGAGGAACACTGCAGAGCAAACAGGTTTTATTTGTAAATGAGTCCTCGAGGCTCAATGTGCTTTATCTGTATAAATAAAGGTTGAATTTATTATTATTATTTTTTAAAATCTAGCAGCTCCGGCCTCAATGGATGGATGGATGGCGCCATGCTGCCCAGGCAAAATGAAGCTGTTTTGACCATTAAATAAACGCATAATCAGTGGTGTCAAAAGTATTCACATTCATTACTCAAGTAGAAGTATAGATACTGGGATTTAAAATTACTTCTGTAGAAGTAGAAGTATCAACTCTAGCTTTTTACTCAAGTAAAAGTAAAAAAGTACTGGTTTCAAAACTACTTAAAAGTATAAAAGTAAAAGTAGCGTAAGAAAAAGCAACAACAAAGACAAATGCTTAGGCTGCACCACACATACTATTGTATACAACCCCACCTCCCCCACAAAAATCATTTTTTTAGACTAGATTATATTATATTGTTAATGTTGAAAAACTAGGGGTGCACTAAGCTACCTGTCTTAACTGCATATATGCCCATTGAAAATAGACACATTTAAATGCAAATTTAAATATATTAAAATAACCATACTGTATAGGGGTATTATTGAGCATTTGCCTGCAGTGTGAACGTAGTCTATGAAGTAAAACTTTGTTAAGTTCAGTGAAAACTCTGACAGAAAGAAAATATGTTTTAAATCTGAATAAAAAAGAGAAACAATGTTAGCAAGCAAACCCAGAGCATGTAGCTAGTTCCATGGCTAGTACCTCCTAACCATAGAAAACATTATACAACATTAGTATGTTACTAGGTCACTAGAAGTCAGTAATCAACTGATAAAAAAAAAAAAAACTTTCAGCTTACCTCAATATTAGGCATGTAACGAGATCTCGTTGTACGAGATCTCGCGATATTAAACTCCCGCGATATCTCTCGTTGAGAGGTAACGTTGTCTCGCGAGACGCTAATGCTAGCGCTAGCAGAGCCCCTAGCAAGTCAGCGTCACGGACAGCATGGCTTCGCCGGATGAAGTTGCTATAGAAGACGCCCCAACTACTGATGGAGGGTCCCGGTGCCGCAGACGCCTCTACATTGACATGGAGGGTCCCGGCGCTGCCGACGCTGCCCCGGATGTAAAGACACACGCGTAAACACCGGTGTGACCGGTGTTGCCAGATAGAGTCCCACCCACCCAAAGCACTCTTTACCCGCAAAAGTCAGAAGGAAAATCGCGGTGAACCGCCCAATCTGGCAACACTGGTGAGTGACGGCTGCAGATTCAGTGCTGATGCGGATATTTATGTTCAATTTTTGGAAAGTCCTGCGTGAATATCTATATTCTACAAAAAAAACGGCAAAATGAAAGAAAAGTAACGAGGCTATTTTTAAAAAGTAAGGAGTAGAAAGTACCAGTAATTGCGTGAAAATGTAAGAAGTAGAAGTATAAAGTAGGCTGAAAAATAATTACTTTACTAAAGTATAGATAACTAAAATTTGTACTTAAGTAAAGTAACGAAGTATTTATACTTCGTTACTTGACACCTCTGCGCATAATAAATGCAACCTCCACGCTGAAGCGACATATATTTTTTTCCTCTTTGTGATGCTTTTTTTGGACTGATGCAACTTATACGCCAGAAAATGCGGTACTAGAAGGATAACCAGTGGATAAGAGTGGGCTGGTTGTCAAATGAAAGGCAGGTGCTTAATGAGGAGAAGGATTGGGTGAGGGAATGCAGTGGTGAATAAAATTTGGGAGAAACATAAAATAACAAAAAAAAGAAAAGAAAATACAAATAACAACATGACAAAATGAACTGATTCTCTAATAATGAACAGGATAAAACAAAAAAAACAAACAAACAACAAAACCCTGGATCGGGACAGCATTACCTTTTCTGAATCATTGTTGAGCATTAGACTCTGTATTAATAATTGATTATTATTATTATTTCACCTGCAAGAAAAGCACTTTACAAATTACTCATGAGCTTTTTAAGTCCAGTGAACTTTGTCTTAAGTTTTCTGTTAAATGTGTGGTTTGTCTCCTGTACAATGCACATCTTGTTCTTCTTTTCATCTTAACAAAAGTCTATGGTGCAGCCAGAAAAAAATAATGTGTCGATTTCTGCATTCAGACTGTCTATGGGAAGTCCTCAGAAAGTGCTTGTAGCATATTTGAATTGAATTTTTTTGCTACCATGTCTATTTTTGCACAAGGAGTGGGAAGATTCAACAGACAAAACTGGTAATAAATGCAAACCAGATACTTGTAGAAGACTGCTGCAGGATGTAGCTTCTCCTTTGCTGTAAATGGCCCATTGTTCTCTTCTGAACCAGTCAATGCGAAGTGGATTACAATAGTCTGCACTGGAAGTGCATTGTTTTATTAACCAAGCACTTTCTTTATCAAGAAGATAAGGTTTTAAGGTGCGGCACATCAGACGCAAATCTTATATATATATATATATA
>JBBPBX010040753.1:0-16984 GCA_038048925.1 Garcialebias charrua
GTAAATCGGGGACTACCTGTATATATATATATATATGTATATATATATATATATATATATATATATATATATATATATATATATATATATATATGTATATATATATATACTATATATATATATATATTTTTTTTTTGTCTCCAAGCACAGGAAAAGAGGATCTCTCATTAGTTATGACTTCACTGCCAGGAGAGAAGGCTGAACTCAGTCTCTCTAGGATACATTTGTTTACAATTTTTCTGAATTGTTTACATTCTGGTACTTTAGACACAATGACCACTGCATGTAATTCATGCACCAAGAACCAATTCTGCTAAACTACAAGCACAATTCCTGCTTTACACTCAAATTTTCATTCTAAAACGCACTTTTTTCAAAAACACTACACAATTTTGCTGTATTTGGCACAGTTGTCATGATTTGTTGTTGTTGACCTCTTGTTTTCACAAAGCACACACTGTTATTCAAAATTCTAAAATGTATTACCCTACTATGCACACTGACTCATCACATCGGCAAACACCGTTCACACAGTTTTACAGTTAGCTATCAGAGCTTTAGCGCAAAAGGGGAACAGGTGATGTCTTCTGTTTTGAAGCAACGGATGGCAACATTGGAAATAGAGCTAGAGCCTGAGGAGTGAGAGTAAGAGGAGTAGAACAGGGAGGATGAGGATGAGGAAGGCCAAACACTGTAATCTCTGATGAGATCCAAGCCACTTTGGTTGACCATGTGCTCAGCCATGATATAGAGATACCCCCATGAGGGATGCTGGACAAAGAGCACAGCCAAATGTGAGCAGGTACACTGTAGCATCCATCACATGGACTTTGCAAACATGAGAATGGGCAAGAAATACTTTCACTAGAAAACTGCAGTACTCCATATCAATACATTACTTACTGAGTACAGTAGTAAGGTATTACCTTTGTATAGGGGTGTGACGGTACACTAAAATCACAATCTGGGTTTGGTTCAGTTTCAAGGAGGACTCAGTTCGGTAAATTTTTGGTACAAAAAAGGACAAAAAAAAAAGACTTACAAAATGTTTCTTTTGAAAATATGCCAAGTAAACAATACATTTGTATAAAAATAAATAAAAGTGACCCATTTGGATGATACTGTATTTTAAATAAACGGCACTCTTTACAAAAAATAAACTAAACTAACAATAAGAAAAATCTTAATAAATACAATAACAGTCAGAACCAGAACAATAAGCAGCAACAGACTGTTTACAATCTAACTAATCAAATGAAAAGTTCAGAGTTCTGTCATCACAGACTTCTTAGCTGCAGGTGATCTCTGCTAGATTTCCCTGAAGAGGAAGAAGACCAAGCTGCTGTCTCTGTCCCACACTGGAAATAAAACACAAAGAGGGGGGGAAAAAAGAGTTAATAAGATTATGATTTTAAATTTAAAAAAGTTAATTACCAGTAGATAAGAATAATAAAATAACAATACCTCTTTTTGAACAGTCATTTGTTATGAGGTGGTTGAATGTCCTCTCCCTCATCATCATCAATGTGGCAGGGCTTTAAATCTGAGCTCCAGGGCTTGGGAGCCAAGATGGTGTAGTGGTTAGGGCATTTGACTTGGGACCCGAAGGACGCGGGTTCGCGTCCCGGCCACTACACACCTTGGGGTGTCTATGAGTGCACACCTATTTCTCCAGCTCCCCGAGCGCCTTCTATGGCTGCTCACTGCACCACCTGGTAGGTGGTTGGGTTAAATGCAGAGACGAATTTCGTCTGTGTATGGGAAACATACGCAGATGACAAGATTAGACAATTATTATTATTATTATTGTTGACAATATCAGTTTTAGCTTTTTCATAAAGTACTGAACTTTTGGATTAAGTGTTGATGTGATGGATGTCATAGCGGGGCTCAAAAACTTTAAAGCCGATGCAATAACAACATTCAGACGTAGATCCAGAGCTTTAAAAACTCCTACAGTTTGTGTTATTGCTCTGGACCGATCTGAATTACCTAATAAAGTTTGTTTAAATGCTGCTGTTATCAGTCTTTGCACTAACCAAGCTGCCAGAAGAGACGGTCACGTTCGGATTATGTTGTTTCTAGTGCGTTACCAAGTTGGACGTGTTGCCTGTTGCAGATCCAATCTCTGTGAAACAACATTGACACACAGCTTTGGATTTGTTCATGTCTTTTAACAAGAAAGCCATAATGTTCCCAAACAGGAGACCGCAAAGAGATGCTAGGCTGCTAATGCTATGCATGCTGCAAGATAATAGCGCTGTGCTGAAACACGCTTAGGAACTATGGTTCCGCGGCACATAATCTCTCGTTGATAAAATTTAATGAGTGAAAAAATAACCGAAATGGTTCAATACACCCACGTCTACGTTACACCCCTACATTTGAGCAGTTCTGTAGGACTGTAAAAATGAAGTATGTTTCAAGTATTTGTAAAAAGTATTCCTACTTTGTATTCCTACACAGTGTTTACAGTATTTTACTATTTGTATTGCAGAACTGAAAGATTACCTAAACAAAGGTGGACAGGAACGTCTTCTGTCTCAACAACACCATCAGTCAAATGTTGCACCGGATTTATGAGACAGGGGTTGAGTCAGGTCCTCCGGACAGAACCCATCAGTCGGACATGACTTAACTGAATAACACAAGTTGATGACTTGGTGACTCTATAAATGTTGATTTTGTTATGATTTCAAAGGGTAACCCAGTTGGTAACGAGACCCAGAACAACATAAGACGAAGAGGTGCAAAAGTAACAGTGTTTATTATTTACAGTGCAAAAATCTATATACAGTACATATGTACAAGGATCCTCTGGATTTCCTGGAAGATGAAAACAGACAGTCAGATGGGCTTGACCAGTAGGCTCTTTCAGAATAATTGATTTTGTTTGTTTGTTATTTTCCTTACGGATGAAAAAGGAGGATGAATGTTCCAGAGAAATCCTTTACTCCTTGAGAGGAATCCCAGAGGGCAATGAGGCAGGCAAGTGGTTGGAGGGCAAGGCACGATGAGCAGAGAGCTGGACCCAGGAGAATCTTGACAGGACCAAGATGGACACGAGGACAAGAACAAGGTAAGTGTCTCTCAAAATACTCACAAACTGGCTAGAAGCATAAATACCATGTGTAGGCATCAATGCTCTAGCGAAGAGTAGAACTTGACTGCAGCCTTAAGTATAGGTGGAGCTCATCAGGGGAATGACCATCAGCTGTGGATGATTGGCGGTCATCTTGGAGCTGCAGCAAGTGCCACTCTTACAGTACCCCGCCTCAAGGGGCGCCCCCAGGCGACCCAAAGCGCTTCTCCAGGTGATCCCTGAAGAAAACTGGGATCAGACTGGGATCCAGGATGAAGGAGCGGGGAATCCACGACCGCTCCTCAGGGCCATACCCCTGTCGATGATTCTGAGAATGGTCGTGTTGCCCTCAGAAGGAGGCAAGCCAGTAACGAAATCAACAGCGATGTATGCCCATGGGCGGCTGGGCGTGGGTAATGGTTGAAGAAGATCTGCAGGGGATGAGTACAGTCTTGTTCCTGGCACATGTGGGACAAGCTGCAACAAAATCCTTGACGTCTTGGGACAAAGTGGACCACCAGAAATGGGTCTTTGTTAACAATAGCATACGTGAAATACCTGGGTGACAAGAGAGCTTGTTCATATGCACCCATTCGAGTACCTTGGATCTCATGGCGATGGGAACGAAGAGCGTACCAGGAGGTCCTGTGCCAGGGTCTGGTTCCGAACGATGGGCTTCACGAACCTCCTGGGCAATGGGCCAGGGTAGGGCTCCAATGATCCAAGCCAGAGGTAAGATGTTCTCTTCGACTTCTGGAGCATCTGGAGGAGAAAACTGGTGGGATAGAGCATTGGGCTTAACATTCTTAGAACCAGGTCTGAAAGTCAGTGTGTAATTGAATCTATTGAAAAACAGTGACCAATGTGCCTGCCTAGGATTGAGACATTTAGCATCTCTGAGATAAGTGAGGTTCTTATGATCAGTTCAAATGAGAAAAGGCAGCTCCGTGCCCTCAAGCCAGTGACGCCACTCCTCTAGTGCCAGTTTTATAGCAAGTAATTCTCTGTTACCCACGTCATAATTCCGTTCAGCTGGGGACAAACGGCAAGAGAAAAAGGCACATGGGTGCACTCTGTTGTCCAAGGGGATCTCTCTGCGACAAAACGACTCCTACCCCAGTGTCAGAAGCGTCCACCTCAAGGATAAACTGATGAGTGATGTCTGGATGACAAAGGATGGGTGTGGAAGAAAAAAGTTGTTTGAGCTTACTGAAAGCAAAGTTGGCTTCCAGGGTCCATCTGAAATTTCTGTTGGTAGATGTGAGTTGAGATAAAGGTGCTGCGATGCGACTGAAGTCCTCGATAAAGCGTCTGTAGAAGTTTGCAAAACCCAAGAACCGTTGCAGTTGTTTCCTGGTCTCAGGAATCGGCCACTCCACCAATGCGTTAGTCTTCTCGGGGTCTACCCTGTAGTGTACTTCTCCAAAGATAAAACCCAAAAAAAGCAACAGAGGATGTGTAAAAAGCACATTTTTCACCTTTTACAAAAAGTATGTTCTCATATAGTCTTTGGAGCACCGTCCGGACATGTGTGATATGTTCATTCTCACTCCTGGAATAAATGAGAACATAATCCAAGTAAACAAACACAAAATCATCAATAAACCATCTTAAAAACATCATTGACCAGTGCTTGAAACACTGCAGGAGCATTGGTAAGGCCAAATGGCATGACAAGATACTCGAAGTGTCCCAAGGGTGTCTTAAAACTGTTTTCCATTCATCACCCTCTCGGACACAGACAAGGTGATCAGCATTACGCAGATCCAATTTAGAAAAGATAGTGGCTGGTTGTAACTGCTCATGGACAGAGTCCATCCATCCATCCATTTTCGTCCGCTTATCCGGGGTCGGGTCGCGGGGGTAGCAACCTAAGTAGGGAGGCCCAGACTTCCCTCTCCCCAGCCACTTGGAGCAGCTCCTCTGGGGGAATCCCAAGGCGTTCCCAGGCCAGCCGAGAAACATAGTCCCTCCAGCGTGTCCTGGGTCTTCCTCTGGGTCTCCTCCCGGTGGGACATGCCCGGAACACCTCACCAGGGAGGCGTCCAGGAGGCATCCTAACCAGATGCCCGAGCCACCTCAACTGGCTCCTCTCGATGTGGAGAAGCAGCGGCTCTACTCCGAGTCCCTCCCGGATGACCGAGCTTCTCACCCTATCTCTAAGGGCAAATGGCATGACAAGATACTCGAAGTGTCCCAAGGGTGTCTTAAAACTGTTTTCCATTCATCACACTCTCGGACACAGACAAGGTGATCAGCATTACGCAGAGTCAAGTAGTGGTAAAGGATACTTGTTCTTTATAGTAATATTGTTCAACCCTCGATAGTCAATGCAAGGGCGTAGTGTCTTGTCTTTCTTAACACTAGGATGACTGAATTTTCAAGATCCTGAGGACAAACCCCCTCCTTCTCTTCAACCATTAGTAGGCCATTAACTGCCTTTTGTTATAAATATGCGTGCTTACAACTCAGACACCCCCACCACACCAGACTGCATTCCAATGTTTCCACCAGGTAAGTAAGTTGCACTTCCCCCCTTAGAGAGGCCCTGACCAATTCACACATAACAGACCCTGAAGTTATCTCACAGTTGAACATTTTGGGACATCCACTGAACGGAAAGCTTTGTCTGCTCCAGAACAAGTTTATGCATACAATTGTCTTATTCTGCTGTGCTGATTATCCTATAACCCTGATGTTCTGTCAAATAAATTATTTTGCTTACAAGTACTGTCTCTCTCCTTGTCCTTGGCACATGTATATACGGTGCGTTCTGACACATGCAGGTGGCCCATTGCTGTGTTCTACAACATGCTTGACCTATTGTTGTCCGTCACCTGACGGACCGACACAGGTCACATGACATGAAGTCAACTGACGGACCGACATAGGTCACATGACCTGAGGTCAACTAACGGACCAACACAGGTCACATGACCTGAGGTCAAGTGACGGACCAACACAGGTCACACGACATGAAGTCAACTGACAGACAGGTCACATGACATGAGGTCAACTGACGGACCGACACAGGTCACATGACCTGAAGTCAAGTGACGGACCGACACAGGTCACATGACCTGAGGTCATGTGATGGACCAACACAGGTCACATGACCTGAGGTCAACTGACACGACACAGGTCACATGACATGAAGTCAACTGACGGACCAACACAGGTCACATGACCTGAGGTCAACTGACAAAACGACACAGGTCACACAACTTGATGTCAATTGACGTACCGACATAGGTCACATGGCATGAGGTCAACTGATGGACCGACATAGGTCACATGACCTGAGGTAAAGTGACGGACCAACACAGGTCACATGACCTGAGGTCAACTGACAAAACGACACAGGTCACATGAGATGAAGTCAACTGACAGACCGACACAGGTCACATGACCTGAGGTCAACTGACACAACGACACTGGTCACACAGCATGAGGTCAACTGACGTACCAACACAGGTCACATGACCTAAGGTCAACTGACACAACGACACAGGTCACATGACCTGAGGTCTACTGACGGACCGACACAGGTCACATGACATGAAGTCAACTGACAGACCAACACAGATCACATGACCTGAGGTCAACTGACAAAACGACATAGGTCACACAACATGAGGTCAATTGACGTACCGACATAGGTCACATGGCATGAGGTCAACTGACGGACCAACACAGGTCACATGTCGTGAGGTCAACTAACGGACCAACACCGGTCACATGACCTGAGGTCAAGTGACGGACCAACACAGGTCACACGACATGAAGTCAACTGACAGACAGGTCACATGACATGAGGTCAACTGATGGACCGACACAGGTCACATGACCTGAAGTCAAGTGACGGACCAACACAGGTCACATGACCTGAGGTCAACTGACAAAATGACACAGGTCACACGACATGAAGTCAACTGACGGACCGACACTGGTCACATGACCTGAGGTCAACTGATGGACCGACATAGGTCACATGACCTGAGGTCAACTGACGGACCGACACAGGTCACATGACCTGAGGTCAAGTGACGGACCAACACTGGTCACATGACCTGAGGTCAACTGATGGACCGACATAGGTCATATGACCTGAGGTCAACTGACGGACCGACACAGGTCACATGACCTGAGGTCAAGTGACGGACCAACACTGGTCACATGACCTGAGGTCAACTGACAAAACAACACAGGTCACACGACATGAAGTCAACTGACGGACCAACTCAGGTCACATGACCTGAGGTAAACTGACGGACCAACACAGGTCACATGACCTGAGGTCAACTGACATACCGGTATAATGGACCAGATTGCACATTTATATACGGTGCGGCCCATTGCCGTGTTCTACAACATGCTTGACCTGGCAGCGATAAATGCTTATGTGTTATACAAGGCTTGCACTGGGTCCAAGGATTTTGGACTGAGGGGTAGGGGGTGGGGGGGTGTAGGTGTAGAATTAATGGGTCATTAGCAGGGTCATTAGCATGTGAATCGACATTATATAGCCCACTGAAAGGGACCGGGGGATTTGGAAGCCAAGTTCCCTTGCGCAAAAAAGCGCAGCCTTAGTCAAATTAGTGTTAACAACAAAAAAGAACCCTGTCCCTAGTGGAGAAGTTGAAGGGCGGATGATACCTGAATCCAAAGACTCCTCGATGTAGGACTTCATGGATCCACATTCAGGGCCTGAGAGGTGATATAAACGGCTAGATGACAAAGGAGCTCCAGGAAGAAGGTCGATGGCACAGTCATAGGGACGAAGGGGAGGAATAGAGAGAGCCTTCACTTTACTGAATACCGGAGACAGATCATGATACTCGGGGGGAATGGTGGATAGATCAATGTTATTGGCTTCTTGTACACTAGTTAAAAGGTTGGAGATGCCTGCGCGAAGGCAATCTTTCAAACACTTGTCGCTCCATTTCTCTATTCTGCCGAACTCCCAATTGATGTGGGGATTATGGTTCTTTAACCAGGGAAACCCTAAAATCATTTTGAGTGTTGGGTGAATCAAACACAAAGAAACTTACAAATTCATGGTGATTACCAGATGTGATTAAATGCAAGTCTTCAGTCTTAAAACAAATATGTGCTAAAGTCTCCCCAGTTACTCCAGCAACAGAAACTGGGTCAATTTCAAGAACGGGGAGAGAAAATTCCTGAACTAAATCTTGACTAATTAAATTTTGTTCAGCACCAGAGTTATTTAATGCTGACACAGGAAAACTGAAAGTTATACACCATAACTCATGTTCCCTGAAGGAAGGGAACGAGGTGCAACATACTTGCTATGGGAATTGCGCCCCTGCACGATTACCTGAAGGAATATACTCATGCCTTTACGGCAGGGGCGTCACCGCCGTGCCAGAGGCCCCGCCCTCTGGGTACTTAAGCGGCTTGCGCCCCGCCATCTTCCTCCAAAGTTGCACTTCACTGAGCTTTCAGCATTGAAAAGGGCCAGCTATGTTGCACCTCGTTCCCTTCCTTTAGGGAACATGAGTTATGGTGCATAACTTGAGTTCCATTTCAGTTGGTCTCTCGGTGCAACATGCGTGCTATGGGAACGTAATCCATTCACACCCTTGAAATGCTCAGTGAAATGCATGCAAGAGTGAATGTCTGCCCATGACCAGCAGGCATCCCAAGGTTGCTTTCTATTGAATATTAGAAAGGACAGCCTGAGTGACATCACTAGCAGTAACATCCAAACTATAATGCTTTGCAAAAGTATTTAATGAGCTCCAATTTGTAGCAGCACAGATGTCTGCGACTGGTACACCCCTGAATAATGACCAGGAAGTAGCCAAGCCCCTAGTGGAGTGAGCATGCACACCAGAGGGCACCTTTTGACCTTTGCTACTGTAGGTCCTTTTAATGGCCTCAGTCACCCTATGTGAGAGGCATTGTTTTGATAGGGCTCTCCCGGTAGCAGGTGCTGCAAAGCAGAAAAAAGTTGGTTTGTTTTCCTCCATTCGGCTGTTCTCTGCATGTAGGTGCGTAAAGCCCTCACTGGGCAGAGTGCCTGTAGCCTTTCCTGTTCCTAAGTGAGGACAGGGGCAGTTGGAAAAGAGGAGAGATCAAAGTCTAGACTCCTATGGTTCAGAGTCAAGACCTTGGGAGTGTATGCGGGATTAGGCCTTAGTGTGACCTTTGACCCATCAGGGACGAATCTGGTACACATTGGATGTACAGATAATGCGTGGAGGTCACCCACTCGTTTCGTCGAGCAAAGTGCCTAGAGTAGAGCAGTCTTATAAGATAGTAAATCTATCTTAACCTCGCTCAGTGGCTCGAATGGAGAGTCGCAGAGGGCCCCCAGAACCAGGCCAAGATCCCAACCAAGGGTCAGGGTCCTGCTGGGTAGTTTAGTCCGAAGGACACCCTTCATAAATTTTATTATGATTGTATGTGCTCCAGGCGTCCTTTGTCCCTAGCCTTCATGACAGGCTGAAATCGCTGATAGGAAAACTTTAGTCGTTGAATAACAACAACCTTTTTCCAGTAAATCCTGAAAGAAGGTCAGGGGCTGAGCCAAGTCGCATGCATAAGAAATAATATTTCTTTCTGAGTACCAGGCTTCAAAAATATGCCACTTTTGTGCGTATAAAGATTGTGTTGATCCAGCATGGACATTTTGTATGGTCAAGACCACATTTTCTGGCAAGCCTGACACCATCAACCTGTTCTTTTCAGCCAACAAGCTGAGACTTTTGGCAGTTCCTGGCCTAGGTGGTTGTACTGCCCCTTCTGGTAACACAGAGGTTGTTAACCTCTGGGGGTCAACCAGATTGGGAAGGAGGCCTCCTTGCTGATGTGCTCCCCAGTTACCCTGCTCAGGGTTAATTGAAGGCTGATGTAACCTGTCATCCTTATTAGACAGGTTTGGAGCAGAAAGTCTATTTTCCTCCTCCAAGTCTGGAGTCCTGCTGTGAGACTGCGAGTTACATAAACGAGCAGATCTTCTAACTCCAATCCATTTTCTGAGATGGTCTAGTCTACTGGTCCTTGGCTTTAATGGAGCAGTGGTACCAGATAAACCAACCGAGGTTTGTGTTTCACCTTCTGGGAGAGTTATCCTTTAAAGCAGATATGAATCAGAACAGAACGGGAGGTGACGTGCTGTCTGGTTACTGCTTGGGCCATGCGTGTCCCTTGTTAATAACAAAGGAGCGGCTTTACCATGTGAGCGTGGGGGTGTTCCTTTTAGTTTGGCACACTTTAGACTGTTTGGTGATAAGGAGCTCAGTTCTCCTCGAAAAACAGGAAGAGAGATCTGATTCGGCTCTGACTTGTTTTCAACTACAGTAGGCTGAACACAGTCACTGTTGTGGAGGTGTGAAGTACGTGGTTGCCTGAGGGCATTTGAAACTGCCCTCCCGTTGTCAAACTCTGTCAGCTTGCCTCTCTGAGGAGCGGACATGTCACGTGTTCGTCTGGTTAGTGTGTTGGCTGGTCCATCGTCCACAATGAAACGAGGGCTTAAGCACGTGACTCTTCCCACCTGTCCTCCTGAGAGGTGTGTGGGGGGGAGGGGTTCGCAGACGCCTCTGTGTCTGCTCATAGCAGATGTATCAGAGGCGCTCTGCTGGGGTTTATTGATTATGCTAATACCCCGTGGGCCATGATGGAGAAGGGAAATACGGCCTTCTCCCTTTATGATGGCACGTAGGTCGGAGGGACCTGTTTTGCTGAAGATTGTGTGTTGTTGTCGTTTTGTCTTTTGAGAGTCAATAAAACAGAGAGGAGCTGTTTCATGAAATGTATTCGTGCTTGCGTGCAATGACGTACATGATTCTATGTCACTCACAGCAGAAAAATCATGATTTGTGCATGCTGAAAATAAACCAGCTGTTCATACTGTTTTACAACCAAAGTTTGGACATGAGGGGATCAATCCCATTACCACGTGGGCGGGAGACTGTGTAAAATGGAAACGTGGACCTGGTTCATCAGGCACGTTTTTGCTTGTTGTCACGATTTGCCGATGCATTCAATGTGTGTAGCGCTTTGAGATTTTCACTAATGAAAAGCGCGTTATAAATTGAATTCATCATTATTATTATTATTATTATAGAAAACCCTGTGTTTGGACGCCTGGCGGGGGACTATCCTGTTTTTGCTCCATCCGTGCTCGGTACGAGGTGGACCCTACAGAGGTCTTTGCCTGGGCTCCTCCTCGTATGCTGGCCGTTTCTACGGTGGGGCACGTGTCACAGAGTGGTGCCAAGACTGCATAGACCTGCTACCAGCAGACTCCCTTAGAGGGGTAAAGTTTCTCCGGGGAATGCCCACCCGGAGAGCTTCCGACTGCCTGCGTCTTTGGTCCAGCTTGGTCTGGATTCGCTCCAAAGCTTTACCAAATAAACCCTCCGGCTCTATTGAGTGGTGGAGAAAAGGCACATTTTGTCCCTCAAGGAGATCCGTCAGAGTCATCCAGAGGTGGCGGATCGCGATTACCACCACTGCCATTCCCTTGCCCTGTGAGACAGCAGCTGCCCCCATCATACGGAGCACAAAGTCTGTTGCCCTGTGGGCTTCATCCAGCAATTTGGCAGCCGCATGCTTGTCCGATGTTGTTTGAAGCTGTTGCAGCTTTTCAGCCAGGTAAGCCTATATTAACGCAGACACGTTCATGGCGCACCGCGAGTCCCTGAGCCCTGTAGCATTTCTCGAGTAGAGATGCAGAGGCTCGACAAGCCTTGCTGGGAAGAGTTGGTTTTGTTCCAGATGATTTAGGAGCCAGGTGAGACGCTAGTGTGTCCTCAATCTGAGGCACGTTAGCTATTCCCACTTCATCCATCCCGTCCACATCCAGGAACTGTGAAAGGGGAAGAAGCATCTGGGCTCTTGGTTGAGTCCAGGTGCGAGTTAGTTCTGTGAGGAAGTCAGGGAACACGGGCAACTTTTGCCTCGTGGCGACCTGCTGCTTCGAGTAAAAATAGCTTCCTGCCAGCCTTGTGACCTGTTGGCGAAGTGGAGGTTCCGGCCATGGGATGTTCAGAGCGTCCATTGCTCTGTGGTACAAATCGAACAGAGCAGGGATGGAGAAGTCAGTTTCTGGGAGCACAGGTACCGAGGCTGGGAGAGATCTTCACCCTGATCCTCCAGGTCCACGTCCGTCTCCTCCGCTGAAAATTTGCCCGAGGCTGAAATCGAGATCTCGTCCTCGTTCATCATACCACGGGTGTCGAATTAAATTGTTAGGTCCACCATAGGAGCCAGCACGTCAGGGCTGTTGCCCAATTTGACGTGTGTGCTATCGTGTAGAGCCATGCTCTTCAACTCCGGTGTGGGAGTGAGGAGCTCTGTGGTGTCCGCGTCCACTATCGTCGCTGAAGCGCCCATTGCTTTGGCGATGAGGTCAACCCAATGCCGCAGCACCACATCCATCATGAGGCTGCAGTATGGGCAAAAATCGTGCGTATCCAGTGCTGTTTTTGCATGAAGCATTCTCAGGTAGACTGGACAGGCCTCGTGGGTGTCCGTTACTGCAGCGAGCCCTCCCCCTCTTCCAGACCCACGCGGAGCGGTCAGATAAGAATAGCCAGGTGGGAGGAGATCTGAAAAGCAGCTATTGTCTCCTGTTTTCTGCCAGGTTTCAGTGATCAAAAACAGATCCAGACGATGAGTTGAGATCAAATCACTTAATATAAAAGTTTTATTTGTGATCGATCTGACGTTAAACAGTGCTACACGGGTTGGAACGCAGCCAGTTACGTCACTCTCAGCTCGAGCGAGCGGGCGGAGGTTCTGTTTAATGCAGCCTCGGTTCTGGTTCTTCACCGGGGGACAAGATGGATACTGATCGCTGGCGTCATGATTGATAGCAACAAGGCATCTATGGCGGCGAGCAAAGGAACGACGGACATCAAAGACGCTGAATTCAGGAGGTAAGTCAGCCGTCGGCGTGTTGTGAGACGAGAGATACTTTTTAAATCTCACCAGCACGCCTGCCCTCGTTCCGCGTCTTCTGCGTCGCTTGTTGCGTGGCAGCGTGGTCACGTTGCGTTGTAGGTACGCTGGTACAGACGCCAAGAAAGGTGGAGGTGGAGGAGGCTTAAAATGTCCATATTTGCCAGTAGCCGGTGTGTTGATCAGCGAGTCTTGGAGACTTAGAAGAGTTGAGCGATCATAGACCAGAAGCGAGGATGCATCGTCGATGAAAAAAGGCAGAACACGAACAGCAGTAAAAAGTTCAGGAGAGGAGTTAGATAGCAAGCTATGACAACCGGCGCCATCTAGTTTTCCATGTAACCATCAGGGATTTTCTTCAGCTTCAACNGGAGCTCTGGACAAAACGTCAGCTGTAGCAATATTTTTGCCAGCCACATGGGAAATACTGTAAGAATATCTCATTAGTCGCATTCGTAGTCGCTGTATGCGAGGAGGAAGATCGTTTAGACCCTTCGACCCCAGCAACGGGACTAATGGTTTATGGTCAGTTTCAATGTGGAAACTCTTCCCGATCAGAAACTCTGCGAACCTCTCACAGGCCCACGTTGAAGCGAGAGCCTCTTTCTCAATCTGAGCATACCTCTGCTCCGTGTCGCTGAGAGACCGTGATGCATATGCCACCGGCTTCCACTCTGTATCAGTGTTTTTCTGAAGTAAAACTGCACCGAGTCCATACGATGATGCATCCGCTGACACACGTGTCTCTGCACTCGGGTCGTACAACGCCAGTCCTGGTGGTGTTGTCAGATCAGTTTTAATAGCGTCGAAAGCTTGTTGCTGTGGTGAACCCCACGACCACATGTTTGGACGTCTTCAGAAGATCTCTCAAGGGTCTGGTTTTTTCTGCTAGGTGGGGAAGGAACTTCCCAAGATGGTTCACCATGCCCAGAAAGCGTCTCACCTCACTTATGTTTCTGGGCTCCTCCATGGCTCTGACAGCGCTGACTTTATCCGGGTCTGGACTGACCCCTGATGCATCGATGACTTGTCCCAAGAATTTTATTCTGTGTTTAGAAAACTCACATTTGTCATTTAGTGTTACATTCGCCTCCTGGAGTCGAAACAGTGTCTTCCTCAGTCTTTCATCGTGCTCCTGCTGTGTCGTCCCCCAGATGAGGACATCATCCATCTGACAAAGGACTCCATCCAGGCCCTCCAGAATCCGTGACATGCGTTTCTGGAAGTGCTCGGGTGCTGATGAAATCCCAAAGCAGAGCCGATTGTAGCAATACCGGCCAAAAGGTGTGATGAAGGTGGTGAGCAGTGAAGACTTCCTCGATAGTGGAATCTGCCAGAATCCAGCATTGGCATCCAATTTGGAAAACACTTTTGCTCCTGCCAGCTGTCCGAGCGTGTGCTCTACTGCTGGGAGAGGATGTTTTTCTCTCATGACATATTTATTCAGTTCTGTGAGATCAATGCATATTCTCACCTTGCCCGAGCTCTTGGGGACAACCACCATAGGCGCACACCAGTCTGTTGGCTCCTCCACTTTGGTGATGACTCCTTCCCGTTGCATACGGTTGAGCTCTTCTTTAACTTTAGGCAGCAGTGGCAGGGATATCCGCCTCGGCGTTGAGAGGGAGAAAGGCTGCGCATCTGGTGACAGAACAATGTTATATTCACCCTCCATCAGTCCTAGTCCTGTGAAAAGTTTTGGAAACTCCTGCCTCACAGCTTCAATGGAGTCCAAACTAATTTGGTTTATTCTGGCAACCAGTTTTAATGCCATTGCAGCACGTCCACTCAGCAGTGATGTACACAAGTCCTTCACAACATAAATGTCTTCCTTGGTACTACCACTGTTGTTACTGAGAGTTGCTGTAAACTTGCCTTTCACCTTCAAATCGGTGCCTCCCGGTCCCTGTAGGATTTTCTTTGGTTTTTCTAATTTGCCTAATTGATGCTGAGAATACCATGTCTCTGGGACAGCTGTGACATCAGCTCCTGTATCTATTTTAAATACAGTCTTATGTTTGTCCACCAGTATGTCTGTCATCCATGGATTTTCATTAGCTTCTGTAGAAAGTGATCCCAGGAAAGCAACATCATTGTCTATATTTGTGCTTTCTGTTTCAAATCCAGCATTTACTTCACATATTTTTTTATTTCTGCAGACTTTTGCAAAATGTCCCTTCTTTCCACAATAATTGCAGGCTGCTTCTCTAGCAGGGCATTGCTGCATACTGTGTCCTTTCATGTCACCACATCTTCTGCACTGGACCTTTTTATCCTGTGTTGTTTTTGTGACAAAAGGTTTGAACGCGGCCTTCGGTTGTCTGTAGCGCGCGCTCCCGCTCGCGTGAACGCGGTCCAACTGCGCCCCCACAATGTCCGGCTTGAAGTTAGCATGAAGCATTTCCTGTTGCTTTTTTACTAGCTCGCTCTGACGGGCTCTGTTTAACGCCTTCTCGAGCGTCAGTTCAGCGTCCATTTGTAGCTGTTCTGATAGTCTTTTATCTCTCAAACCCACGACGAATCTGTCACGCACCATCTCATCATGCAAAGTCCCGTATCCACAGTATTCAGCCAAACAGTGCAGCGCGGTGTGAAAGCCGTCGATGGACTCACCCGTCTCCTGTTGGCGCTGATTGAATTTCGCCCGTTCAAATATAACATTCCTGCGGGCTACGAAGTGAGCATCCAGCCGTCCTTTAACAGTCTCGTACTCACTCGCTTCTTCTGGAGTTAGATGCAGGGAAACCAGTATATCTTCTGCCTCGTCCCCCATGGTGTAGATAAGCGTGTTTACTTGGTTTTCATCCGCTTGTGTCTCCAAACCAGACGCGATACGAAACCTCTCGAAACGCTTTATCCACTTCGTCCAGTCTTCAGTTCTGAACGTGAACTTTTCTGGCGGGGCGACTTGAAACTGGCTCATGATGACGTAGTTTTTAATTCTCTCTCTTCACTTAGTATTTTATACTTTTACACTTCTGACACCATGTTCTGTTCTCCGATATGTGTATATTTAATAAACCCTTGAGGCTACACAGAAGCATGCGTGACACGACTCCGTCTTAACAGGTAACCTTTATTACGGTCCGACCCGCAACACAATACAACACAAAGGTTCCTACCAACAGCCTGATACTGCAAGTTATATCAATAACTCTCCTTCTCCTCAACAGTTATTGGTTAAACCATCTGAACTCTTCTCAGGAGACCCAACGTTATGTGAAGGTTTTCTCCTACAGTGCAAACTCGCCTTCAAAGGAGCTCCTCAACTCTACTCCACGGACATCGCTAAAATCACTTATCTCAACAGTCAATTAAAAGGTAACGCTCTTCAGTGGGCAACTTCCTACCTTCATAACCGTGATTTGGACTCCGTGTCGTTCGACCTGTTCCTGAACGAGTTCCGCAGGATTTTTGACCGGCCGTTACAACAACCCAATGCTGAGAAACGTTTGTTGGGATTACGTCAGGGCAGACGACCCGTCTCTGAACACGCTCTGGACTTCTGCATTCTTGCAGCTCAAACGGATTGGAACGACACGGCGCTTCAAGGTACATTTTTGAATTCTCTCTCTGATTACGTTAAGGACCAGATTGTAGCAAGAGACGAACCTCCTAACTTCGACGTCCAATCCATCCCACCGGTACGTGAATGACGGCCAGCCAGCGGCCGACGGCTCCGGACAACCCTGAGACGAACACCAGCGCAGAACCTCCATCCTGAGCAAGCACGAAGCGACAGTGGGAAGGAAAAACTCCCTCGAGAGGAAGAAACCTCCAGCAGAACCAGGCTCAGGACAAGCGGCCATCTGCCATGACCGGCTGGGTCGCAGGGAACAGGAAGCAGGAACGCACACAGCAGCAGGACCAAGACGAAGGCGAGCAGGACAACCCCAGGCGGCGGAGGCGGGACGAAGAACAGGGGAGAACCGAGGAACCAGAAACCCCGGGAGGAGACGGGGAGGTGGA
>JBBPBX010040753.1:17003-29209 GCA_038048925.1 Garcialebias charrua
AAACAGACAGTCAGATGGGCTTGACCAGAAGGCTCTTTCAGGATAATTGATTTTGTTTGTTTGTTATTTTCCTTACGGATGAAAAAAGAGGATGATTGTTCCAGATGAATCCTTAACTCCTTGAGCTGAATCTCAGAGGGCGAATGAGGCAGGCAAGTGGCTGGAGGGCAAGGCACGATGAGCAGAGAGCTGAAACCAGGAGAATCTTGACAGGATTACGAGGACTGAGAACACAACAAGAACAGGGTAAGTTTCTCTCAAAATACTCCCAAACTGGCTAGAAGCATAAATACCATGTGTAGGAATCAATGCTCCAGCGAAGAGTAGAACTTGACTGCAGCCTTAAGTATAGGTGGAGCTCATCAGGGGAACGACCGTCAGCTGTGGATGATTGGCGGCCATCTTGGAGCTGCAGCAAGTGCCACTCTTACAGTACCCTCCCCCCAAGGGGCACCCCCAGCCAATCCGAAGCGCTTCTCCGGGTGATCCCTGAAGAAAACTGTGATCAGACTGGGATCCAGGATGAAGGAGCGGGGAATCCACGACCGCTCTTCAGGACCATACCCCTCCCAGTCCACAAGATACTGGAAACCTCACCCACGACGGTGCACATCCAGAATGGCACGGGCGGTGAAAGCCAGATGATTGTCGATGAGACGAGCGGGCGGAGGAAGGCTGGAAGGCGGTCACAAAGGACTCTCAGAAACGGGCTTGACCTGGGACACATGAAACGTCAGATGAATCCTCGTGGAAGCGGGCAACTGAAGACGCACAGCAGAGGGGTTGATGATCTAGAGAACAGGGAAAGGCCCGATGAATCGAGGCGCCAACTTCCTCGGGTGTCCTTCAGGGTTATGTTCCTGGTGGAAAGCCAAACCCTCTGACCCACCTGATAGGAGGGCGCAGAAGATCGGTGGCAGTCCGCAAACCTCTTATTTTGGGCGGCCGTGCGAAGAAGTGCTACCTTAGCCTGGCGCCAGATACGCCGACAACATCGGAAATGGTACTGTACTGACGGCACCGATATGTCTGACTCTTGACTGGGGAACAAAGGGGGCAAATATCCCAGCGAAGCTTCAAAAGGTGTCATACCTGTGGCTGCAGTAGTATGGGTGTTGTGGACATACTCCACCCAGACCAGATGTCGACTCCAGGCAAAGGGATTGCCCTCAACGAGGCATCGAAGGGTGGCCTTGAGCTCCTGGTCGCACGTTCACCCTGACCGTTGGACTACGGGTGATAGCCGGAGGTGAGACTGGTCGACGCCCCCAAGGCACCACAAAAACTGCGCCACACCTGAGAGACGAACTGGGGACCCCTATCCAACACCACGTCGGAAGGGACACCATGAATACGAAAAACGTGCTGTACAAGGAGATGAGCAGTCTCCATAGCGGAAGGCAACTTAGGAAGAGGCACAAAATAGGTTGCTTTAGAAAACCTGTCGATGACGGTGAGAATGGTGGTGTTACCCTCAGAAGGAGGAAAGCCAGTAACGAAATCAACAGCGATGTGTGACCATGGGCGGCTGGACGTGGGTAATGGTTGAAGAAGACTTGCAGGGGGATAAGTACCGGTCTTGTTCCTGGCACATGTGGGACAAGCTGCAACAAAATCCCTGACGTCTTGGGACAAAGTGGACCACCAGAAATGGGTCTTCATTAACGATAACATACGTAAAATACGTGGGTGACAAGAGAGCTTGTTCGTATGCACCATTTGAGTACCTTGGACCTCATTGCGGTGGGAACGAAGAGCGTACCAGGAGGTCCTGTGCCAGGGTCTGGTTCCGAACGATGGGCTTCACGAACCTCCTGGGCAATGGGCCAGGTGAGGGCTCCAATGATGCAAGCCAGAGGTAAGATGTTTTCTTCAATTTCTGGAGCATCTGGAGGAGAAAACTGGTGGTACAAAGCATCGGGCTTAACATTCTTAGAACCAGGTCGGAAAGTCCGTGTGTAATTGAATCTATTGAAAAACAGTGACCAACGTGCCTGCCTGGGGGTTAGACGTCTAGCATCTCTGAGATAAGTGAGGTTCTTATGATCAGTCCAAATGAGGAAAGGCAGCTCCGTGCCCTTAAGCCAGTGACGCCATTCCTCTAGTGCCAGTTTTACAGCAAGTAATTCTCTGTTACCCACGTCATAATTCCGTTCAGCTGGGGACAGACGGCGAGAGAAAAAGGCACATGGGTGCACTCTGTAGTCCAAAGGTGATCTCTGCAACAAAATGGCTCCTACCCCAGTGTCAGAAGCGTCCACCTCCAAGATAAACTGACGAGTGCTGTCTGGATGACAGAGGATGGGTGTGGAAGAGAAAAGCTGTTTGAGCTTACCGAAAGCTGAGTTGGACTCTGGAGTCCATCTGAAATTTCTGTTGGTAGATGTGAGTTGAGACAAAGGTGCTACGATGCGACTGTAGTCCTTGATAAAGCGTCTGCAGAAGTTTGCAAAACCCAAGAACCGTCGCAGTTGTTTCCTGGTCTCAGGAATCGGCCACTCCACCACTGCCTTAGTCTTCTCGGGGTCTGCCCTGTTGTGTCCCTCTCCAAAGATAAAACCCAAAAAAGCAACAGAGGATGTGTGAAAAGCAAATCTTTCACCTTTCACAAAAAGTTGGTTCTCATACAGTCTTTGGAGCACCGTCTGGACATGTGTGACATGTTCATCCTCATTCCTGGAATAAATGAGAATATCATCCAAGTAAACAAACACAAAATCACTAATAAAGTCTCTCAAAACATCATTGACCAGTACTTGAAACACTGCAGGAGCATTGGTAAGGCCAAAGGGCATGACAAGATACTTGAAGTGTCCCAAGGGTGTCTTAAAAGCTGTTTTCCATTCATCACCCTCTCGGATACGGATGAGGTGATAAGCATTACGTAGGTCCAATTTGGAAAAGATAGTGGCTGGTTGTAACTGCTCACGGACAGAGTCAAGTAGTGGTAAAGGATATTTGTTCTTTATAGTAATACTGTTCAACCCCCGATAGTCAATGCAAGGGCGTAGTGTCTTGTCCTTCTTAAGAACCCTGCCCCCAGTGGAGAAGTTGAAGGCTGATTCCTGAATCCAAAGACTCCTCGATGTAGGACTTCATGGATCCACGTTCAGGGCCTAAGAGGTGATATAAATGGCTAGATGGCAGAGGAGCTCCAGGAAGAAGGTCAATGGCACAGTCATAGGGACGATGGGGAGGAAGAGAGAGAGCCTTCACTTTACTGAATACTGGAGACAGATCTTGGGGGAGGAGGTCCTGCCCCAAGTGGAGGAGTTTAAGTATCTCGGGATCTTGTTCACGAATGAGGGAAAACTGGAGCGTGAGATCGATAGGCGGATAGGTGCAGCGTCCGCAGTGAAGCGGGCGCTGTACCGGTCTGTCGTGGTGAAGAGAGAGCTGAGTCAAAAGGCAAAGCTCTCAATTTACCGATCGATCTACGTTCCCACCCTCATCTATGGTCATGAGCTTTGGGTTATGACCGAAAGAACAAGATCTCGGATACAAGCGGCTGAAATGAGTTTTCTCCGCAGGGTGGCTGGACTCTCCCTTAGAGATAGGGTGAGAAGCTCAGTCATCCGGGAGGGACTCGGAGTAGAGCCGCTGCTTCTCCACATCGAGAGGAGCCAGTTGAGGTGGCTCGGGCATCTGGTTAGGATGCCTCCTGGACGCCTCCCTGGTGAGGTGTTCCGGGCATGTCCCACCGGGAGGAGACCCAGAGGAAGACCCAGGATACGCTGGAGGGACTATGTTTCTCGGCTGGCCTGGGAACGCCTTGGGATTCCCCCAGAGGAGCTGCTCCAAGTGGCTGGGGAGAGGGAAGTCTGGGCCTCCCTACTTAGGCTGCTACCCCCGCGACCCGACCCCGGATAAGCGGAAGAAAATGGATGGATGGATGGATGGAGACAGATCATGATACTCGGGGGGAATGGTGGATAGATCAATGTTCTCGGCTTCTTGTACACTAGTTAAAGGGTTGGAGATGCCTGAGCGAAGGCAATTCTTCAAACACTTGTCGCTCCATTTCTCTATTCTGCCGAACTCCCAATTGATGTGGGGATTATGGTTCTTTAACCAGAGAAACCCTAAAATCATTTGAGTGTTGGGTGAATCAAACACAAAAAAACTAACAAATTCATGGTGATTACCAGATGTGATTAAATGCAAGTCTTCAGTCTTAAAACGAATCTGTGCTAAAGTCTCCCCAGTTACTCCAGTAACAGAAACTGGGGCAATGTTCAGAACGGGGAGAGAAAATTCCTTAACTAAATCTTGACTGATTAAATTTTGTTCAGCACCAGAGTCAATTAATGCTGACACAGGAAAACGGTCTTGTTTGAACTGAATAACAGTAGGTAAAGTTAATCTACGCATGGAAGTGAAATATGAAGTGCCCACCAATAACTTCCGTTCTATTGGCGGGCATTTACATTTCCCAGAAGTGGGCAAGAAGCAATATAATGTCCCTCATTTCCACAATACAAGCATAGGTTAGAATTCCTACGTCTCTGTTTTTCACTTTCTGTCAATCGTGTTCTGCCAATCTGCATTGTTTCAGGTTCAGGTAATGCTAACTGAGATCCAGTAGATGGTGATAGCGAGCTTCGGGTTTGATACTGAAATTATAATCCCCACCTGATGACGTAGAAAAGCCGGAAGTGTTGGGTCTCTGGTAGTTATAGTCTCGTTCTCGACGACGTTCCCGGAAGCGTTCATCAATGGAGATTGCTAAATTTATTAGTGCGTCGAAGTTAGGAGGTTCGTCTCTTGCTACAATCTGGTCCTTAACGTAATCAGAGAGAGAATTCAAAAATGTACCTTGAAGCGCCGTGTCGTTCCAATCCGTTTGAGCTGCAAGAATGCAGAAGTCCAGAGCGTGTTCAGAGACGGGTCGTCTGCCCTGACGTAATCCCAACAAACGTTTCTCAGCATTGGGTTGTTGTAACGGCCGGTCAAAAATCCTGCGGAACTCGTTCAGGAACAGGTCGAACGACACGGAGTCCAAATCACGGTTATGAAGGTAGGAAGTTGCCCACTGAAGAGCGTTACCTTTTAATTGACTGTTGAGATAAGTGATTTTAGCGATGTCCGTGGAGTAGAGTTGAGGAGCTCCTTTGAAGGCGAGTTTGCACTGTAGGAGAAAACCTTCACATAACGTTGGGTCTCCTGAGAAGAGTTCAGATGGTTTAACCAATAACTGTTGAGGAGAAGGAGAGTTATTGATATAACTTGCAGTATCAGGCTGTTGGTAGGAACCTTTGTGTTGTATTGTGTTGCGGGTCGGACCGTAATAAAGGTTACCTGTTAAGACGGAGTCGTGTCACGCATGCTTCTGTGTAGCCTCAAGGGTTTATTAAATATACACATATCGGAGAACAGAACATGGTGTCAGAAGTGTAAAAGTATAAAATACTAAGTGAAGAGAGAGAATTAAAAACTACGTCATCATGAAGCCAGTTTCAAGTCGCCCCGCCAGAAAAGTTCACGTTCAGAACTGAAGACTGGACGAAGTGGATAAAGCGTTTCGAGAGGTTTCGTATCGCGTCTGGTTTGGAGACACAAGCGGATGAAAACCAAGTAAACACGCTTATCTACACCATGGGGGACGAGGCAGAAGATATACTGGTTTCCCTGCATCTAACTCCAGAAGAAGCGAGTGAGTACGAGACTGTTAAAGGACGGCTGGATGCTCACTTCGTAGCCCGCAGGAATGTTATATTTGAACGGGCGAAATTCAATCAGCGCCAACAGGAGACGGGTGAGTCCATCGACGGCTTTCACACCGCGCTGCACTGTTTGGCTGAATACTGTGGATACGGGACTTTGCATGATGAGATGGTGCGTGACAGATTCGTCGTGGGTTTGAGAGATAAAAGACTATCAGAACAGCTACAAATGGACGCTGAACTGACGCTCGAGAAGGCGTTAAACAGAGCCCGTCAGAGCGAGCTAGTAAAAAAGCAACAGGAAATGCTTCATGCTAACTTCAAGCCGGACATTGTGGGGGCGCAGTTGGACCGCGTTCACGCGAGCGGGAGCGCGCGCTACAGACAACCGAAGGCCGCGTTCAAACCTTTTGTCACAAAAACAACACAGGATAAAAAGGTCCAGTGCAGAAGATGTGGTGACATGAAAGGACACAGTATGCAGCAATGCCCTGCTAGAGAAGCAGCCTGCAATTATTGTGGAAAGAAGGGACATTTTGCAAAAGTCTGCAGAAATAAAAAAATATGTGAAGTAAATGCTGGATTTGAAACAGAAAGCACAAATATAGACAAAGATGTTGCTTTCCTGGGATCACTTTCTACAGAAGCTAATGAAAATCCATGGATGACAGACATACTGGTGGACAAACATAAGACTGTATTTAAAATAGATACAGGAGCTGATGTCACAGCTGTCCCAGAGACATGGTATTCTCAGCATCAATTAGGCAAATTAGATAAACCAAAGAAAATCCTACAGGGACCGGGAGGCACCGATTTGAAGGTGAAAGGCAAGTTTACAGCAACTCTCAGTAACAACAGTGGTAGTACCAAGGAAGACATTTATGTTGTGAAGGACTTGTGTACATCACTGCTGAGTGGACGTGCTGCAATGGCATTAAAACTGGTTGCCAGAATAAACCAAATTAGTTTGGACTCCATTGAAGCTGTGAGGCAGGAGTTTCCAAAACTTTTCACAGGACTAGGACTGATGGAGGGTGAATATAACATTGTTCTGTCACCAGATGCGCAGCCTTTCTCCCTCTCAACGCCGAGGCGGATATCCCTGCCACTGCTGCCTAAAGTTAAAGAAGAGCTCAACCGTATGCAACGGGAAGGAGTCATCACCAAAGTGGAGGAGCCAACAGACTGGTGTGCGCCTATGGTGGTTGTCCCCAAGAGCTCGGGCAAGGTGAGAATATGCATTGATCTCACAGAACTGAATAAATATGTCATGAGAGAAAAACATCCTCTCCCAGCAGTAGAGCACACGCTCGGACAGCTGGCAGGAGCAAAAGTGTTTTCCAAATTGGATGCCAATGCTGGATTCTGGCAGATTCCACTATCGAGGAAGTCTTCACTGCTCACCACCTTCATCACACCTTTTGGCCGGTATTGCTACAATCGGCTCTGCTTTGGGATTTCATCAGCACCCGAGCACTTCCAGAAACGCATGTCACGGATTCTGGAGGGCCTGGATGGAGTCCTTTGTCAGATGGATGATGTCCTCATCTGGGGGACGACACAGCAGGAGCACGATGAAAGACTGAGGAAGACACTGTTTCGACTCCAGGAGGCGAATGTAACACTAAATGACAAATGTGAGTTTTCTAAACGCAGAATAAAGTTCTTGGGACAAGTCATCGATGCATCAGGGGTCAGTCCAGACCCGGATAAAGTCAGCGCTGTCAGAGCCATGGAGGAGCCCAGAAACATAAGTGAGGTGAGACGCTTTCTGGGTATGGTGAACCATCTTGGGAAGTTCCTTCCCCACCTAGCAGAAAAAACCAGACCCTTGAGAGATCTTCTGAAGACGTCAAACATGTGGTCGTGGGGTTCACCGCAGCAACAAGCTTTCGACGCTATTAAAACTGATCTGACAACACCACCAGGACTAGCATTGTACGACCCGAATGCAGAGACACGTGTGTCAGCGGATGCATCATCGTATGGACTCGGTGCAGTTTTACTTCAGAAAAACACTGATACAGAGTGGAAGCCGGTGGCATATGCATCACGGTCTCTCAGCGACACGGAGCAGAGGTATGCTCAGATTGAGAAAGAGGCTCTCGCTTCAACGTGGGCCTGTGAGAGGTTCGCAGAGTTTCTGATCGGGAAGAGTTTCCACATTGAAACTGACCATAAACCATTAGTCCCGTTGCTGGGGTCGAAGGGTCTAAACGATCTTCCTCCTCGCATACAGCGACTACGAATGCGACTAATGAGATATTCTTACAGTATTTCCCATGTGGCTGGCAAAAATATTGCTACAGCTGACGTTTTGTCCAGAGCTCCAATCTCCAGCGAGTCAGGAGGTCTGCAAGAAGAGGAGGTCAACTTGTATGTTGACTCAGTCGTTGCATCTTTACCTGCCACGGAACCACGACTGAGAGAAATCCAAAGACATCAGGACGACGACAGCATACTCAAACAGCTGAAAAAGTTCTGTGTAGAAGGATGGCCAGATAAATACTCTACTGAGAAAAGTGTTCAGCCTTATCTGCCATTCTCAGGTGAACTTACTGTTCAAAATGGTCTGCTTCTTTATGGTAGCAGAATAGTGATTCCAGCTTCTCTCAGAAAGGACATTCTTTTGAAACTACATGAGGGTCACTTGGGAATAACTAAATGCAGAGAAAGGGCCAAACATTCAGTGTGGTGGCCGGGTCTCAGCAGCGAGCTGATTAAGCTGTTGGAGACCTGCGACACATGCTGTCGGGAGAGAACAAAACACAAAGAGCCACTACTGCCCACTGAATTCCCACAAAGACCATGGGCCATGGTGGGAGCTGATCTTTTCCAGTTTAAGGAAAAACAATATTTGATTGTTGTGGATTATTTCTCCAGATTTTTTGAAGTTGCAAAACTTACCTCCACAACATCTGAAGGAGTGATCGAACACTGTAAGTCCATCTTTGCACGGCATGGCATACCAGAATGTCTCCGATCTGATAACGGGCCACAGTTTGCTTCAGATTCCTTCAGAAGATTTGCACAAGAATGGGGTTTCAGCCATGAAACCTCCAGCCCAAATTTTCCTCAGAGCAACGGCGAGGCTGAGAGAGCTGTCAGAACCATCAAGACTCTCCTTAAAAAGTCGAAGGATCCGTATCTCGCTCTCATGGCCTACCGTTCCGCTCCATTGGCAAATGGATTCAGTCCGACTGAGCTTCTCATGGGAAGGAGGATAAGGACAACTGTTCCTGTTACTCAGTCGCAACTAACACCAAAGAATGTTGATATGGAAAAACTGAGGACTGCAGAGGACAATTATAGACAGAAACAAAGACAAAACTACAACCGGAGGCACCGGGCTCACAACATGTCAACTCTACATCCAGGTGAGGAGGTGTGGGTGACAGATCTGCAAACAAGAGGAAGAGTAGTGTCTGGAGCAGGTCCACCTCGATCCTACATTGTCGAGACACCCAGAGGCTTGCTGAGAAGGAATAACTACCACCTTTCACACACTCCTAGAGCAACTGAAACTTCTGCTGTTCCACATGAGACAGTACATGAAGAAAACATTGACAATTACACACACACACCTGATCCAGATGAAGACCAGCAGGAGGCTAGCCATCAGACTCCACCACCTGAGAGTCGAGTTTCACTGAGAAATAGGAGACCTCCAGCTTATCTGGATGATTATATTTGTTCATAGGAACTGAGTGAGTTTCCTGCATGGGGCAGAATAATCCCCACACTCAGTTAGAGGATTTGGGTAGTCCACCCCTCCCTCTTAGTTAAAGTTAAATGTTACAGAGATTACTGTTCTGAGATTTATATACATCTGGGTTCTTAGGCTGAACTGTGACTGTAAAGAGATTTGAGTTTGTGCACTGTTGGTGTATCAGAAATGAATAACAGTGATAATAAGTTAGAGTTCTAGCACATTCTGCTTTAGGAAAGTATTAGTGCAATTATGTTTGTAGACCCTCACAACAAATCCTATTCAGAAAGGGGGATGTAGTATCAGGCTGTTGGTAGGAACCTTTGTGTTGTATTGTGTTGCGGGTCGGACCGTAATAAAGGTTACCTGTTAAGACGGAGTCGTGTCACGCATGCTTCTGTGTAGCCTCAAGGGTTTATTAAATATACACATATCGGAGAACAGAACACTGATCTCCCGCTTTGAAGGCAACATTCCTGTCTCTCAGGAGTCTGTAAACCTCTGCTGTCAGCCATGACTTCTGATTAGCCCAAACAGTGATGGTCTTGAGGTTGGTTACATCATCAATGCACTTGGCGATGTATGAACATACAGTGTCTGAGTACTCCTGGAGACATGTGTTGTTGTTTGTGGTAGCAGCTTCTTTGAATATATTCCAATCTGTGGTGTCAAAACAGTCCTGGAGTGCCTCTGAAGACCCCTCTGGCCACACTCGTATCTGCTTGCGGACTGGTTTTGTGACTTTCACCAGTGGCCTGTATGCTGGCTTTAGCATAACACAGATATGGTCAGAAGCACCAATGTGGGGGAGGGGGAGGGCTCTGTAGGCTTTTTTCGTGGTGGTGTAAACTTGGTCCAGTGTGTTGTTTTCTCTTGTTGCAAAAAACTAATGTAGAAATGTTTCGTCTTTCGTCCGAAAGACTTCCTCAGTCTGAGTTGCTGTATTCAGCTCAGTCTTATAAATAGCACCCTCGCACAGTGGATCACAGTGGACCAGCCAACTGGTTGATCTGCTTTAGGAGCTCTTATCGCGCAGCACGCGCAGCTTTTAGCCGTTACCATCTCGTGTGCTGTCTCCTGTTTGGGAACGTTATAGCTTTCTTGTTAAAAGACAAGCGCACATTCAAAGCTGTGTGTGGATGTTGTTTCATGAAGACTGGATCTGCAGCAACATGTCTAACGTGAACGTGCTTGAAACTATGTCATCCGAACATGAACGAAGAAACAGCAGCTGTTGCTGAAACAGCGTTAACAGCTGCATTTAAACAACTTCATCAGGTGACTCAGATCGGTCCAGAGCAATAACACAAGCTTGTGTTTTTAAGAGTTTTTAAATCTCTGAATCTAAGTCTGAACCCTTTAAAGTTACTGAGCGTCGCCATGAGACATTCATCACGTCAACACTTCAAAAAGTTCAGCTCTTTATGAAAAAACTAACTGATAGTCAAGAAAGTTCATACTCAATAATCCAGGTATCAAATCCGATAATTCTCAATCAGGTCATCTGGACAGTTTCTTTTTTAGTAGAAATGTTTCACCCTCACTCCAGAGGGCTTCATCAGTCAGAGTAGTTCCAGCACGCTGTTCCCCCACTAAGCCGTAAACAACTTATGTGGACCAACCAGTTTGCTGGAGCCAAGATGGTTTCTGGAGGCCGTCCTGTCCCTCGTCGACTTCTCCCAGGCAGGCAGCCACAGCCAAAGTGGTTCAAGACAAGAAAGCTCATACTCAATAATCCAGGTATCAAATCCAATAATTCTCAACTGATAGTGTCAACAAGCCCTGGAGCTGAAGCCCTGCCCTGACGAAGAAGAGTGAGAGATTCAACCGTTCAAGAAGAGGTATTGTTCTTTTATTATTATTTCAACCTGGAGGGACTCGCAAAACGAGAGAGAGAATACAATTAAAATGTTTTATTGATTAAGGTTTCTTTGGCGCTCTGGCCTCGGCGCCGGACTGCTGAGAGCTTGAATGTCCGGCATAGGGAGATAGATTATGGACATCTACCCCCCACCCCGGGGCCCGAACCTGGTGGCGGAGTTGGGACAGCAGACGTCCAACCCAACCCACCGGTACGTGAAGGACGGCCAGCCAACGACCCAGACAAACACCAGCGCAGAACTCCCATCCTGAGCAAGCACTAGGCGACGGTGGGAAGGAAAAACTCCCTCGAGAGGAAGAAACCTCCAGCAGAACCAGGCTCAAGACAAGCGGCCATCTGCCATGACCGGCTGGGTCGCAGGGAACAGGAAGCAGGAACGCACACAGCAGCAGGACCAGGACGGAGGCAAGCAGGACAACCCCAGGCGGCGGAGGCGGGACGAAGAACAGGGGAGAACCGAGGAACCAGAAACCCCGGGAGGAGACGGGGAGGTGGAGGGAGGCGACTAGACTGGCAACGGGCAAACAGGAAGAGCTGAGGAAAGGGGCGCCTTATATCCAGGTGGACAGTTGATGAGTGATTCGATGCAGCTGTGAGTCCTGCCATTGTTGAATTTGCGTCTTCGACTTCATTTCAACCTGAAGAGACTCACAAAACGAGAGAGAGAATACAATTAAAATGTTTTATTGATTAAGGTTTCTTTGGCGCTCGGGCCCCGGCGGAGGGCATGCATGCCGGACTGCTGAGAGCTTGAATGTCCGGCATAGGGAGATAGATTATGGATATCTACCCCCCAAAAAGAAAAGCCGGGGCCGAGCTGGCGAGGGTCTGGCTGCCCGAGGGCATGCATGGGCAACAGCCTCTTTTCACGGACTAGGCAACGACTGCCTCTTTACGTGGACTGGGCAACGACTGCCTCTTTACGTGGACTGGGCAACGACTGCCTCTT
>JBBPBX010040754.1:0-29209 GCA_038048925.1 Garcialebias charrua
TATATACACATATATACAGTATACCTGTATAAAAAGAAGTACAGTAATTAGCATTCTGGTCAAAAGCAGTAAAATACTGTATTTGAACTACACGAAGTCATCTGGACGTTCACTGGACAACACAGTCCGTTAGTGTCCACAAACTTCTCAGTCCTCACCTCGCAAGACGTCTCGTCACCAGGTAAAGAGGCTTGTTTGTATGCTGCACGTGTCGGAAGTACAGCTAAGATCCGTATGGGAAAGCTTGCCACCCTGGTTGTTTTCAAAATAATTAACTTTAGCTTAACTTAGCTTCCAGTACTCCTTCCTCCTATTTCTTATTTTTCATAAGCTTTAATCTGTCAAGTAATGTGCCAACAGTTAAGTTTAAACTGTCTGTTTGTTTTAATTTGAATTCTTGTCAACGTAGTTATTAAATCAGAGCTAATATCGATACAAATGTTTAATGTAATTCTTGTGATAGTTTCAATAAAAGGTCTATTTTCTGGTAGACCAATATAAATTGAAGTCTCCTGTGAAATTACATTTCTGGCTAATCACATCGTCAGATTTATTGATTTATTCTGAAAAAGTTGAGACCCCGTGAATTGGTGGCATGTTTGTGCAGATAAAAGTCTGCTCAGCGATGCGCACCTAAAACTATAGGTAAGTCAGTAAACTGACCTCGTTTGTGTTTAATTACACAAACGGCCTATAGATTTCCTTTACACTATCGTACCCATCACTGCACTCTGTACTCACTGGACAACTGGTCATCATTAACTTCACGCAGGCTCTCTCACTGGTACATTTTCATCTTTAAATCACTCCTTGGTCTGCTGCCTTCATACATCTACATGTCACGTCATCAGTACAGCCACAGCGTGCACTCTCAAGACATTATTACATGCAGCGTCCCCTCAGTGTGGACTGAATTCGGCAAAAGAGCTTTTTCTTACTCCGCGCCTGTCACATGGAATCGTTTGCAAAAAGATCTGAAGCTGCTGACTTTGACCTCTCTAAAGGGATTTTAAACACCTGTTACGTTCAATGCAAAAATCAACAGACATGTTCCTGTTTTTAGTATTTTTACCCCATTTCATAGCTTGTTTTTATTTTGTTTTAGATCACTACTTTGATTTATTTTTCATTTTATTTGCATTTTATGGCTGTTTCTTGTTGTGTGTTCCTTATCTGTGGTTTTGTTTAAAACAAGTCTCTCTTGAAAACCAGTCCTCATGACTCAGTGAAGCTGCATAAAGGTTGAATGAATAACGAATCCACCTACCAGGCCGCCAGCTTTGACTAAAGGAGTACTGAAGTCTGGATACACGTTCTCCAGGTACCACTTGAAGCTCTTGCATTTGAGCCTCTTCCTCAGCTCAATCTGCTCGGTGAGGTTGCCAATATCCATGACCTTTTTGTCCAGCAGGTGGTGGTACCCGTGGCCATAGAAAATGTCTTTGTACTCATCCAGCCAAACTTCAGCCACCCTTGCCAGGTTACGCTCCACCGTCTTCTGCCTGTCTTTTGGGAATTTATAAGGATTCTGCCCTCGGAAAATGTGTCCAACCCGGGAGCAGGGGATAATCTCAATTTCCCCGCCACACATCCAAATCTGTTGAAATGGCAGCATGTTTGGTGCCATGTGGGAAATAAATGAATAAGTAAATCAGTCAAGTGTTTGGAAAGCTCTAACATGTTACACACAAAAATATATACCTTAAATGAAATCTCCATGTTCTCTCCACCCCACACGTCTAAACCTGGATCATAGGTACCAAGCTCAAAGAAGTACTTTTTATCAATTGAAAAAAGCCCCCCAGCCATTACTGGACACCTGTAAGATGAACAAAACAAGGACAATACAGCTCAAATGGGAGTAATGGTTATAAAATAAGAAGGTGTGAAAGATGATGGTGAGAGCAGTACTTGATTGGATCTGAAATGGTCATGTTGTTCTTCTTAATAACATCCGCTGGTACTGCGCTCCAGCTAAACACCAAAGGCCATTTGAATATACCTCTTTGGAAGTTGTCAACAAGCATATAACTAACGATAAAGAGACAAAGAAAAAGGTTACAACATTATAATAACATTTATCAAATTTTGTTATAGGTAATCACTTTATTGTTACTTCACATGTGGTTTAATTCAGTCACCTCAAGTCTTTGTCACTGATGACTTCAATAACCGGACAAGGCACTTTCCTGCGATCCAAATACACTCTCTCTAGGAGTGGCTCCAGCCAGCCCACATTACATTCAATATGCGAGTCAAGAAAGGTAAGGACGTCACCTACAGTAGAAGAAAGCAAACATCCTGCTGCAGTTACCGGTACTCTAATATTAACATAAAGTGATCATAGTAACATAAAAACTAAAATAGTTGAAGAGTTCAGTGAACAATGCATTGACTGATGTGATCACCAAGTCCTGAATTCAACATAATTTTTGTGTTATGTCAGAATGTTTACTTAGATTTTTATGCATTTTATTTTATCCAAGTTTCAGTGCATTTGAGAAAACAAAGAACAGTTGTTCACATTTAGACATGAAGCTTACACTCGGACTGAATACCGGTACTTTGTAAAGATTACCGGTAAATGCTTGTCACAGTTTGGACCATCCTAAAAAGAAATACCGTACTTTTTGCCGTACACGTTGCACTGCTGTATAAGTCACATCTATTATGCGTCACCGCCGATGCGTGGCGTTTGTTATGACTGACAACCTGGAAACATGGGCCAGTGTTGTGCCCAAAAAAATTTGATTGGCTGCAAAATGGCGGCCGCGGGAGCATGCAGTGGAGGACTTTAACAAGAGTTTAACAAGATTAACACTTGAAAATAATTATTTGTTTGCTCTACATTATAGCAAAGGTGATTACAAAGGTAATAAATGCACTTTAATGGTCAAATCAGCTGCATTTCGCCTGGGCAGCACGGCGAAATGCAGCTGATTTGACATTTAGTCCAGGAGTTCCGGAGCGAGACGAAGGTTGCTTTGTATGGCAAGCCAAGTGTCTCATTAAAAGCCACTTTTACCTATTAATGAAACACTTGGCTTGCCATAGTACTCGAGAGCCCTCTAGTGGCTGAAAATGGTAGTGTTCAATATTTTCCAT
This sequence comes from Garcialebias charrua, assembly GCA_038048925.1. Taxonomy (NCBI): domain Eukaryota; kingdom Metazoa; phylum Chordata; class Actinopteri; order Cyprinodontiformes; family Rivulidae; genus Garcialebias; species Garcialebias charrua. Next base: position 3,106 of record JBBPBX010040754.1, read on the forward strand.
GTCAGAATGAGTCCAATCTCAGCCAAAAATTGGGTTATAAATATAGGAAGAAAAAACATAAATAACCCGCTTCGCTATATAAGTCGCAGGACATGCTAATTTATGCTAATAGGTGCGACTTATACAGTGAAAAGTATAAAAACTTTTGATCTATTATTTAGTCTATGTAATTTCACAAACTCACACTACCTCATGTTTGAAACTGTATTATTTATGTCATACATTGTTACAGGTAAACATTTGTCAAACAGAACTCCTAAACCAGGCTTACCTTTGGCAACTGCAGCTCCAGCCAGCCTGGCTCGGATCAGGCCCTGGCGCTCCTTTAGACGAATGATCCGCACTTTGGGAAACTGCGACATGTACTTATCCAGTGGCTCCTTCAGATAGTCTGCCCGAGTAAAAACAAAACCCCATGTTACAATAAAACACCCTACTGTCATTTCAAAAGGGATACTGAGGCAAAATTTGCACAAATTATCAGGATTTAAAGGATAAAATACTGCTGCTAACAACTTTGAATATATATATATTTTTTGGTACTTTACATGAGCTAAAACAACCAAAAGCTATTTTCTTTGGCAAAACACAAACTATTTGCTGACTTTAATTTAACAAAATTTGAAGATCTGTTTATTTCATCGCACTGAATAATAAATGCCTTTGGGCTTTGGCGACAAATAAAATTGAGGGCATTTCCCTTGGAATAAAGTTGAACAAGAACACCTTAATTCATCGCATTTACCATACCATTTTATTTATAAAGCACTTTAAACAGGAACAAGTCCAAACCAAAGTGCTTCTGAATACCTTTAGTGCTGAAATCATCCACCAGGATGATCTCTTTGAGGAGGTGTGGTGGCGATCTGTTGAGCACACTGTGGACAGAGCGAAGGAGCGTGGACCACACCTCATCCACGAAACAGAAAATCACGCTGGTGGTAGGCAAGTCGTCGTGGACCAGATTCCGCGCGCAGCTTGAAACAAAACAAAAACAGTTCAGGCGTTCAGTCAGCGTGATGAGCAGTAACGCACAAACGCAGGACTCACCTTTCAGGCCTGGTGTCAGGAATGGCCCGGTCCACTGGGATCTGGTCACTAAGGTAGACGTTAAAATGGCCTTCATCCCACCTCTTCTTCACCACTGCATCGTCGCTCTTGGGAAGAAGCACGGCCTGGCCGAACTGGCCGACTGCTTTAGGATCTCTGGGAGCTTGAGTCATGTCCAGGTGGAGCACTTTGTGGACGCCTGCTTTTCTGCCAGCGGTGGCGTTGATCCCAGCGTTTTCTTTTGCTCCGAGGTGGACTGTCGGCTTCAGATGCTCCTTCTTTACCTTTAGATTAGTCCTCTCAGACGCCGCGACCCGTTTCGCCTCCATGTTTTCCTCTCGTCTGTTTACATTCTTCTTGTTGGGATTTTGATGAGCGACTGTTTGAGCAGGGTGCGCCTCCTCTACGTGAAGCTGGTTCACTTTTGTTTGATTCTTGGCAGACGCTCTCTTAACTTTCTGATCAGCCCTGGAATCTAGTATTCCGTCAAGGGGATTTTGTGCAAAACGTGCGGGTTTAATCAAAAGGTTTTGGTTTATCTTACCTGGTGGACGGTGGGTTTCATGAGCCACCGCTTCACTTATTTCCAGGTTCACCGCTTCTTTTTTAGGGCGAACATCCTGATCTCCATTATGATGAGGGTTGGAGTGGACACTTTTGATGACTTGCTTCTGGTTAGAGTTCAGCTCATGCTCTTTGCCTCCACGTCTGTAGTAAGCTTGAGCTAGTTTGTTTGACTTTTGTTTTCTCCACGCGTGGGTCACAGCCAGCTCCACCTTCTGCACTGGGTGCTTGAACCCCTCCATCACCAGCTGGGTGACCCTGGACTGCTGCTGCATGAGCATCATCTCCTTCTCTCGGATCACTCGCTCCTTCAGCAGCTGGCTGTTCACGTCGTTTATGGACATGCGCAGAGCGGCCATGTCGAACAGGAGCCAGACGACGGAGGCGACGAACACGAAGGCGAGGACCCTCCCACTCCCCCTCAGGTATCTCCTGACGTTCACCATTTTCATGTTGCCAGAGACAAACTAAACCGTCAAAACTTTACTCTGAAAGGAGCATTTCAACGTTGCCGGCAAACTTTTCTCGTCCTTGAAGAAGTTAGCTGCCTGCGTGGCATGCTAGCAGTGTTTCATGCTAGCCAGAGTTGTCAGTTGAGCACCCTAAGCTAAAGTAAAGGAGAGATAATATTCATACCGTCCCGCTCGGACCACGTCCAGCCGTCCGGAACCGTCATCATGTCGGCGTCAAGGAATTCAACAACCTCGTTGACAGAAGCTCACGTGAAGCGGCGACAGCGACGTGTTTTCCAAACTGAATAGAATCACAGCGGCAGACTTTTACTTTGTCAGTAATCTCGTTGGACCGGGAAGCGAACAGGAAGTGTCTGTGAAACAACCGGAAGAGCGAAAGAACAAACCGGAAGTAGCGTGTCGCACCTTCAATATAAAAGGAAGGGTCTGAAAATAAAAACAGATGAATATTTTGTTAATAACATTATCATAATATTAAAATTATATATACAGTACATTGTTTTTTAAATTTATTCATTTCATTTAAAAACATGACAATTATACATACAATACAATAAAAAAAATGTAAATAAAATAAAATGAAAGGTGGCAGAAGAAGAACTAGTCTTATGAAAACTGCCCCTTTTTACTTAATTCTAATGTAAATCAAATTATATATAAAAAATGTAATTCACAAAGACAATAACAATCTAGCTAAATTAAAAACATAAAAACTCAAACATCTTAATCAAATCAGACAACAAATTAAGTAGATATATATTAACGATTTCCATATTCTTCCAAGAAACTCGTCTTTATCAGTCTCTTAAATGTATACAGTGATCTGGCATTTTTAACGGTATCTTCCAAACCATTCCACAATCCTATTCCCTGAATTATTGTGGATCGTTCCTTCAAACTACTACTAAAATAAGGCTTCACAAACATCTCAATTCCATTAAGAAAATATACACTCTCTCTTTTAACAAAATTCGTTTGAATATTGACAGGCAACATGCCTTTATGTGCCTTATGCATAAGCAACAAAATGTTATGATTAACCAAATCACACAACTTCAAAGTTTTCAGTTGATAAAATAAAGTACATAAATGCAGATACAGTATGGCGAGTCTAAACCATTATCGTCTGTATTCAAACAAGAACTCCAGTTGTTAAAACTTTCATTAGACTGTGCTAAAAAAACCACAAGCAAAAAAAGCTTTCTGATCACCTCGCTCAGATAATATAGCCCTCTGACAAATTATTTTAAAAATTATGTAGATTGTTAGATAAATAGTTATGTGGTTGTTTAATTTACTTGTACTATATTATTTGCAAACTTTCAAATAAGACTATTACCTAAATTTAAATTTATGATGGTTGATATGATAATTCATTTAATATGTTGACTTTAGGAGGTATGATAGTGGATATTTGTATATGCTTATATGTATCATTGTAATTTGAGATTGTCAGTTGTTGTTCTATTTGTGTTCTTTTGTTCTGTTCAATAGTTCAATAAAAAAAGAAAAAAGGAAAAAAAATATATAAAAGGAAGAGTCTCAGAATGCAGTGTGTGGTAAATAAGAAAAATAAAAAATAAACAAAGCAAAAATGCTGTATTACAAATGTACAAAACATAATAAAATGAGGGTTTCTACTCAATTTATTGAATAAATAGATCAAATAAATTAGACACATAACGTATTAGGCTATACCTGTATTTATTCAACCTTTATTTAGGAAGTCCCGTTGAGCCTCGAGGACTCATTTACAAGAGAAACCTGGCTACAAACAAAGAATGACGACAGCAGCAACAGTAGATTGTTTTTAGACAAACATAAGAGAGGCATACAGTTTTTTTTTTCAATAAGTTAAAACAAAGATGTCAAAGTAGCAAAACAGACAGATTATAAGGTAGATGTAGAAAATCAAAAACAGGAACATGTCTGCATTGGTTCTTGCCAGGAGTCCAACAGATTCTTAAAGCCATTTAGAGAAGTCAAGGTCAAGAGCTTCAGATCTTTTTGTAAGATATTCCAGGAAGCAGGAGCGATTGAATATATGATTGAAATATCTGAGAACAAAAAAAAAAAAAACAGACTCAACTCTGAGAAAGATAATTAAGGACATTTACTCATCCTCAGTCTGTCTGAGACATAATTCAGTGTTCAATGTTCAAGGTTGAACTTTTTCAGAAATAGATCCTGTCTAAATCTGAACGCTATAGGAAACGCCTTGTAACTGCATCATTTCTTCCCTCCATTGACTACGGTGATATTATCTATATGAACGCTGCAAGCACCCTGCAGATGCTGGATGCCGCCTATCACAGTGTATTAAGATTTATAACTTGCTGCAACTATACCGTACCCAGCACTGCACCCTGTATTCACTGGTTAACTGGTCATCATTAACTTCAGACAGACTCTTCCACTGGTATATTTTCATCTTTAAATCACTTCTTGGTCTGCTGCCTTCATACATCTCCTACATGTCTCTGCATGAGTGCAGCTACAGCGTGCGCTCTCAGGACATTCTTACATGCAGTGTTCCCTCAGTAAGGACTGAACTAGGCAACCGGGCCTTCTCATACTCCGCTCCTGTTTCCTGGAATATCTTGCGTAAAGACCTGAAGGTCTAGACCTTGACCTCTCTAAGTGACTTTAAACATCTGTTAAAGGTTCAGTATGTAATTTCTGGAACACGCTGGAACTTTGGAAAATTTTGAACAGAGACACGTTTCTGGTCCCTCCCCCTCAGAGCCATATATGGCTCTGTTACCCCTTGCTCTGCTGAAATTCAAATTCAAGCTCTGTTTTTATTGGTTGATTCAAATTCAAGCTCTGTTTTTATTGGCTGGTTACAAACTCTGTTTTTATTGGCTGGTTAATGGCGGGTCACTGTGGCTTTTTAGAAATGCTTTTAGAGAAGCAAGGGGACAATAGTTTTTTTCAGAGATTACTTGTCTAAAATCAGTATGTCAGGAGGTAGTGACAGAGTGAAGAAATATGTTTAAAATATATTGTTAGAGAAGTTACATACAGCTCCTTTAAGTTCCTGGCAAAAACCAATGCAGACATGTTCCTGTTTTTAGTTTTCTTAATCGCCTTATAATCTGTCTGTATTTTGCTAAACTGTTCTTCTTGATTGTCCTTTTGGTTGCTGTTTTGTTTTGATTGTTTTAATTTGTAAAAACAACAACAAAAAAAGAGAAACTTAAATTTGTATACCTATGCCTATTTTATGACTGTCTATTGTAGATAGATAGATAGATAGATAGATAGATAGATAGATAGATAGATAGATAGATAGATAGATAGATATAGATTTATTTGTCCCCTTAGGGAAATTAATTTGCAACATTTGTCAGCAGGCATTGACATAAAGGACATACTTATACATACATACATGACATCATCATCCATCATTACAGCAAAGATGTTTCAGCTCAGTAATTCATGATACCTTAGTATTATTTAATGATTTAATTGCTTGTGGTATGAAAGAAAATTTTGTTCTGTTTCTTGAGAATAAAGGAAGGCCATACCTTCGCCCTGAAGGAAGCAACTCAAATGAAGATCTTAGGGGATGTGTGTCGTCTGCTATAATCTTGTTTGCCTTCCTCATAACTCTGTCCATGTATATCTTTTCCATACTTGGCAGAGTGGTCCCTAACAGTTTGCTGGCTGTAGTTACTATACTTCTCAAGGATTTCTTCTGAGCCTCTGTAGCATTGCCAAACCAACAGATGTTACAAAACGTTAAAATACCTTCAATAAAAGCAGAATAAAACATTAAAAGCATTGAGTTATTGACTCTAAAAGTACCCAGTTTCTTTAAAAAATACATCCTCTGCTGAGCCTTAGTGCAAATAAGGTCAGCCCATGAGTCCCACTTTAAGTGACAGTCCAGAACCACGCCCAGGTACTTGTAGCACGAGACAGTTTCAATCTTCTCTCCATTGATGGTTGTTGGAGAGAATGACTGAAGCTTCCTGAAGTCAATAGTCATTTCTTTTGTTTTGTTTGTGTTCAGAACCAGTTTTGATTGTTTGCACCAATTAATGAAGAAGTCCAGAACTGGTCCGTGCTCTTCTTCCTTGTCGTTTAAAAGGCTTACCAGGGCAGTGTCATCAGCATATTTAATTAAATGTCTATTTGGGAAAGTACTTCTGCAGGAGTTTGTGTACAGAATAAATAACAGTGAGGATAAAACACACCCTTGGGGAGAGCCAGTGCTGGTGGTTGTTTTGTCAGAGAGTGTTGAACCCACTCTGACCTGCTGGACCCTACCTGTTAAAAAGTCTGTAATCCATAAAACCAAGCTCTGTGAGATTAAAAACTCTTTTGTTAAGATTTCTGTTAAAATCTTTGGCTGAATAGTATTAAAAGCTGATGAAAAATCAATTGTTGTCGTTGTTATTCACTGTTGTCATCATTCCTTGTTAAGAAATCAGGACTTTTTTGTAAATGAGTCCCCGAGGTTCAATGGGATTAACCTGTCTAAATAAAGGTTGAATGAATGTATGAAAAAGAGCTGTCATTTCTAGCCCGAACCCGGAGCCCGGCCCTGCCCAACCCAGATTTGGACTGGGCCGGTCCATAATAATGTGCTTAATACTGTATGTGGGCTGGGTCGGTGTTGGGCTTTTTATTGCATCAGGGGCGCATGCGGCCAACGATCCAATATATGCCAACATGGCTTGCCATACTACACCAGCTGCATGCGGTCATTTGACCGCGCACTGACCGGCAGGTTGAAAGAGGTAAAAAGTTCAGTTAAGCTTCAGATGGACTACTGCCAGTGATCCATCAGCCCAAATGGACGTTCATTCAGCCGTTGCACTCAGCGGATGCGCGCAGCCGACGGCCCAAACAGGTGAGATTACAAAATATCCGACATGTCAGAGCAGGGTTCAATGCAGGCAGAAGCAGGGAAAGTATTTTATGTGCTTTGAGAGCTCCTCAGCTCTGATCTTCCGCCCCCTCAGCTGCACGCATCCACCAACTGTTAATAATAGTTGGTGGTATAAGCAGTCAAAGCTTAATTAGAATTTTTTCAGGTCCATGCCTGTAACTTAATTTGTTGGATCAGGTGGGGTTCTGAGAAGATGGCTGCAAGTTGGGGCCGGAATGGTTCAGATTATTTGGACCTGAGTGCAACTCTAATTCAAGATAGTGCACCGGCTGCACTGGTCCAAAGACAGGTTGTCCAAGATCAAAGCCAACCTGGACCCCGCATGTAATCGTTGTAAACAAACTCCAGCTGCATACATTCTGGACCTGTCCCAAACTGCAAACCTTTTGACAATATGTTTTGACACCTGCTCTGAGATACTGTATGTGGAAAAACCATACACTCATCACCTTTCATGTTTGGGGTGGTCCCCATGAATATGTCTTTCAGCAGGTACAAGAAGGACGTGACTGATTTTGCCTCTCTCCTAAGACTTGTTTAGTGCAATCGCAGGACCCACACCCCTAGCATATGTACATTGGATAGGATATCATCTAGAAAAAATAAGATATGCCCTGAAGGGTTCCGTTAAAAATTTTTGGGACATGTGGCAGCCTTTTATGTTGTATGCGGAAAACTTGTCAATGCCTGTGTAATTAATTGTAATTAATTTATGTGTGACTGATCCAGTGTGGGAGGGAAGGGGTGGGAGTTTATTTTATTTTATTTTATGTTGTTTGTGTTTTATATGCTAAAGATTAAAATTTAATAAAAATACTTTGATTTGAAAAAAAAAATAGTTGTAATTTGGAAGATGTCAAAATATCTAATTGATGTATTTTTTATAATGTTCATACAATGTTAATTTAACTTTTTTACTTTGCCTGTGTTTAATACATTTTTATTTCTTGCCTTCAGAAACTTGTTTCCAAAAAAGCTAATTTTAAGAAATCATCTACAAAAATGCATTCACACATTTCTAACATAATTTTTAGTATATACACAAAATATTTTGTCTAGAACAATATCGCTGTTCAAAAACCATACAGTTTTTTTTTTACCCAAACAAGGGAGTCTTGCCTTTTGGGTTAATTAGAAACAACAAGATCTAAGAGTATAGAAATTTAGAGGTTTTACTCTCAGTCCACAAATGTTTTTATCTCTACCAAGCAAAGAAAAACAAGTTTTCTCATAAGTAAGAAATACATTCAGAGACAAGTTACAAGAATCGAAAAAGAACACCTGTTTTTTTTTTTTACTGGTGTTTTTAAGTTTGGAATTTAAAACAAGAACACTTTTTTGACCAAATTGCATTGCCATCATCTTCAAAAGTAAAGTTGCAGTGAAAAGGACCAAAACAACAGAAGCATGATTAAAATTTAGCCTGACTGAGCATCTTATTTTGAAAGTTCTTGCCGGAAGCCGCAGATTCTGAAAGGTTCAACTGTAGGAGGTTTTTAACAAATTGTCTCCTCCTTATTTTGTTCAGAATAAGTCTGTCATTAAAATACTTTGTTTGTCTATTATTAAAAAGATTACTGAAATATCTCACACTAAACCCGTCTCTTTTGTAAATGAGTCATCGAGGCGCAATGAGATTAAGGTTGAATGAACTATCACATCTTCAGAGGACTAACCTGCCCAACCTGCACAGACTCTAAATGTAGACTAACCTGACTAACAGTCATTAATGCCACGAATGAACTAAGAGTACTATGAATAGCAAAGATGTGTTTAAAATATTTTCAAAGGTAGTAAAACAAAACTGGTTTTGTACACAGGATCCACCCAGACGAAACAAGTCGCATCACCTTTTCATAATTTAGGCCTAATTAACAAGTTAATTAGTTATCATAAGCTAAACTGTGATGTAAAAAAACAAGGACAAAACAATTCAAGCATATTACAGGCAGTGATGTCTTTATTTGTCCTGCTTGTGATAAAAGGCCCAAAACTGTGAGGACATTTGATTTTAATGATCTCAAGTGTGTATTCAGTTATTGTGTTAATGTAAGAGCCAAGACTATCATCATCTGTAGCATCACATCTTAAACTGCAGTCTTCAACCAGGTTTGGGCTTAGGCATTTTATGGTAAATGAGTTTATTATGTTGTACTTCTGTTTTTTTTTTTAATGAAAAGTGATACTTGGAGGTTCTGTGGTACTTGCTATAAAAAGTTTGAGAACCACTATTTTACCTGTTCATTTCCCAGAAATTAGAAATTTGTCCAGGTTGGAATAGCCTATTCATTCAACCTTTATTTATACAGGTTAATCCCACTGAGCCTCTACAACAATATACTATCGTTGAGATGCAAAACATAGCTAAAAGAATGGTAAAAAAAATGTAAATGGAAGTTTTAAAAAATTGGCTAACAAATAAAAATATCACTAGAAGAAACCTCACAACACACACACACAAAATATGAAGACACACCTAAGAAAGTACAACTGTTTCACTAAATGAAAAGTAAAAAGGTTTTTGTAGTACCGGTACTGTAAATTTCTAAAATTACAATGAGATTTTTTTTTCTCCCAATATAAAATGATTTTTACTTTTAAGTTTTTCCTCAGTTTAAATTTATTTTTTTGGTAGTGACAGGAATCAAGATTTTTTATTTTTTTATTTTTTTTATTCATTTTACATTTAAAATACTAAAGAAAATATATATAAAAAAACATTTTACATATAATATGAAAAGAAAAAAAACATAAAATGAAAGGTGGCAGAAAGAAGAAGTAATCTTATTATATCTGCCCCTTTTTTTCAAAAACAAAAACAAAATCAAACAATCAATTCAAACAATAATTGTCAACGAGTAATCGAACAAAAGGGAAAGGGATATGGATCATTTGAGCCAACTTAAAAATAATTGCTGGTTGTTTGTGAGCTGAACCAGATGATCAACATTCAAGAAAAACAGACACATTTAGAATCAGTTTTTTTTAATACACAGTGAGTTTGAAGAAATATGCCTGTCTTGACAACAATTCAAAATTCCAACATAATCTGCATTTACATAAAAACAAAGACACGTATCACCGCAAATCTTATTTCAGTATCTAAAACTAAATTAAAATACCAAAATTGTTGGAGATGTTTCTGAGGTTTTGTGTATTTTAATCATAACTCTGTAAATTTGAGAATGCGCCTACAGTTTCACTAAACACCTTGTATGGAAAATATAGGTTACACAGTAGGAAATACATTTAATATATTCCCTAATGAACATTTAGGTGACATCACCAGAATCCTAAACACTGCAGCGTGCACATCCAGTCACATTTGTAAAACCTGTGTTACTGCAGCCATTAGGCAGTGATTAGTGGAGGCAACGACAGGTTTTCCTCTTCATCAGCCGGCCTCTCCTGGGAGAACCAGTGGCTCCATCCAGCCTATTAATAGTCCCCAACATGAGGAGGGAGGGGAGTGGTACCTCCCATGGTGCCTGCCCTTAACCACACTACACACACTTTCATTAGTGTGTTAGCTAAATGATTGGCCTCAGGATAGCCCCCAAGCCCTGCGACGCACGTGCAAGCTTCCTGGTCAATTTATTCATTTATTCACTGATTTCTGCATTCACACTCTTTATGGTATGAAATGATCGATTCGGTTGTTTTTGACCAAACTGAATGGGAGACGTGTTCAACACCAGTGATAGTTTCACGGCGTTGCAGCGGAACAACAAAATCACAAGCAACTTTCAATCTTAATGTCACTACACGTAAAATCAGCTGATCGATCAGTTAATGTGTTTTAGGCTTTATGTTAAAGTCGTTTTCGTCCTTTAAAGACTTTGAACGGATAGTTCATGCTTTTATTACCTCCCAAGTCGATTATCAACTGCTGGCATATAAGTCAGGCTGGCCTCTCACGACTGCCATTTGTTCAAAACGCTGCAGCTTGTCTTTTTACACGAGCAAAGAAGCGTGAACATTTCTCCCCGGTGTTGCATCCCTTCGTTGGCTCCGTTAGTTTTAGAATTGATTTTAAAGTTTTATCAATTACCTATAAGGTCCTGACTGGACATGCTCTTTTACACCTGTCTGACCTCCTGCACCATGTGCCCTCCAGATCCCTCAGATCTAATGATCATCCATTTTTGGATGTCCCACGGTCCGGTCCACGGAGGTGATCGCCACTTTTCAGTTGTAGCTCCCAAGGAACCAGTTGCCTCTTCATATCAGACAATCTTTAACTCTTCGTGATTTTAAGGCTCTTCTTAAGATATATTTGTTCTCACTAATACAGCATGAGATACTGTAGTTCTATTTAAATTTATTTATTTATTTTTTACAATAGATTTTTTCTTTTGAGCTGTTGTAATTTGTTGCTTTGTGTGCTGCACTTTGGTCAACAGCAGTTGTTCTTAAATTTGCTATATACATAAACTTGATTTGATTTAATTTGGGGACACATTTTGTAAATTTCTTAGATAGTTTAGGACATAAAAAAATAAAATAAACGACGGCCGCTCCTGGTTTTCAAAGATGAATACTTGTTGCCTGAACGTGAAAATATTAGTATAAAATAAACATCTTTTTGACCTAATTCAGAATAAAACATTCTGCATGCGACTTGAAAAATCATTATTTTTTTAATCAATATGACAAAACAAACATTTAATTGAGAAGATTTCTTATAGGTTATTGAAAGAGGTATTTAATATTATTGGTCCTTATCTTCTTGCTTTTTTCAATTCATGTCTGTCCCTTGGAGTTGTGCCTTCTGCTTTTAAACATGCAACAGTCCGCCCCCTTCTCAAAAAAACAAATCTTGATCCCTTGGTTTTATCTAATTTTAGACCCATTTCTAATTTACCCTTCCTCTCCAAAGTTTTAGAAAAAAATCGTTCTTATGCAAATTCAGCCTTTTTTGGAAAAAAGCACACTCCTTGATAAATTTCAATCTGGTTTTAGATCCCGGCATAGCACAGAATCTGCATTGCTGAGAGTTCATAACGACATAGCTCAGTCAGTTGATTCTGGGTGCCCAGTAGCTCTGGTGCTTCTCGACCTCACAGCAGCCTTTGACACTGTGGACCACTCTGTCCTTCTGTCTCGCCTCCATGATTTTGTTGGGATTCGTGGCACGGCCCTGAAGTGGTTCACGTCCTATTTATCTGATAGGACTTTCTCTATCTTGCTCAATGGCTACTCTTCCTCTACAGCCCCTCTTCTGTGTGGGGTGCCCCAGGGTTCCATTTTGGGCCCTCTGCTCTTTTCCTTGTACCTGTTGCCACTTGGATCTATTATAAGACAACACAATGTCAACTTTCATTTTTATGCAGATGATTTGCAGATCTATTTACCATTAAGGCCTGGATCCAGTAACCCAATGTGTTCTCTCTTTGACTGCATCTCTGAAATCAAACATTGGCTAAACAATAACTTCCTATTTTTAAATGACAGTAAAACAGAATGGATTTTATTTGGTAACAAAGATGCAACTGGCCTGGGAAATGTGAATATTAACTTCAGTGACAGTGTGAAAAACCTTGGAGTGACCTTTGATAAGGCTTTACATTTTGACAAACACATCGCCTCTGTTGTCCGGTCTGGATTTTTTTATTTACGTCTTTTAAAAAAGGTCAAACCCTTTTTAAACCGTTGTGACTTGGAGAAGGCTGTTCATGCTTTTATCAGTTCTAGGCTCGATTATTGTAACGCTCTGTATGTTGGTGTGCCTCAGTCAACACTGAGCCGCCTCCAGCTTGTTCAGAATGCAGCAGCTCGCCTTTTAACCAACACTCCTAGATGGGACCACATCACACCTGTTTTATTCTCACTACATTGGCTTCCTGTCCGTTTTAGGATAGATTTTAAACTTTTATTATTTGTTTTTAAAGCTCTGAATGGCCTCGCTCCTACTTATATAACGGAGTTGTTAAGTTTCCCCGCCCGCTCCAGGTCTCTGAGGTCAGATAGCCAACTCTTGCTCTCTGTTCCACGGACAAAATATAAACGTTGGGGTGACCGTGCCTTTTCTGCGGCCGCACCTCGACTCTGGAATACACTCCCACTTGAGCTACGCCAGATTACTGAACTTGGCCCTTTTAAATCAAAGCTTAAGACTTTTTTATTCAAACTGGCTTTTGGTAATTAAATATGTGGTGACATTTCTGGTTTTATTTTTGCTTTTATGTTGTGTTTTTCTTGATTTTTAATCTGTCTTTTTAAGTACTATACACTGTTTTTTTGTTAAGCACTTTGGTCACTTTGGTCACTGGTTGTGTAAAGTGCTATATAAATGAATAAATGAAATGAAATGAAATAGGTTATTTAACAAAAATCAATAAATTTTGTCTTATTGCTCATGTTTTTAGTCTTAAAATATTTATATTTCCTTTTATAGAGTCAACTGCGTTTTTGTTAAAACTCAGTCAGGTAAAGTTATCGCATATAAACATGTTAGTAGACATTCCAGCTCTTATTAGAATGTGTGCTTTAAATTTCAGCTGAAATTCACTCATTTATTCCCAAGAAACTGGTTTTTGTCTCTCTGTAAATAAATTAGCTATAAAACTTAAATTATATTTAATAAAAAAAAGGCAATTCTTCAAACTCCTACAATAGCTGTAAATTATAAACATACAGTACAACAACTTCATATATTAACCCTTTCAGAGCAGTCCATGACAATTTAAAATACACTAACTTTTAATGGATTTATAGTCTTTTCCTCCTGCATTGCTGAAAATAAGCATTTCTACCATGTTTATGATAGGGACATAATTAAATAAATGACTGGTAGAACTGAGTCCTCCTCACTTTTATTATATTTGTGACAGCTGTGCAGTGAAATTAGTATTTGGCCTTTAAATGTGATAGTTAGTGTTTTAATTGGCATGCTAATCCCAAAGGGAAGAGCTTTGTTATCGCATAGTACCTGTAAAACCTCGCAACTCCTTTCATCTTGAGTTCCCATCGGTTTGGTGAGAAAGTTAATAAAAGACACGTAGAAATAAAAAAATAATTAGGCAATTCTGTCATATTTCACACAAACTGCCACAATGCTTCCTATCAAAGAAGACGTCAGCATTATGCCTCCTGAAATCATTACGCTGGCACCAACATGAGCTAAATGCACTCGTATGATTTCTTCGAAACATGTTAATTAGACCTTGGAATTAAAACTGCACCAGTTTGTCTGTGTAATTTACATAGAGGTCATGTTGTGCTAATATGACACTCGTAGAAATAGACAGCCGGCAACAATATGGTTCGGTCTGACCCACTGACATTTTAGCTCCAAATTATGCACATTGTGTGAATTAAATTAATTAGGGAATTCATTAAGAAATATTGCTTGCGGAAACGAGTATAATATTTAGTTATGTGATGTAATTTTCTTTCATTGTTAGCGCTAATTTGTTTCATAACACTTCCTGTGGTGGTTCTCATCTCCTCCCCTCCCTGTATTAACCATGATGTATGTAATTCGTTAGCCGTTTCATTAATTATGATTAGAATTAGTGAATGTACAGCTTGTTTTGACAGATGGTTCCCATCAGTGAGACCTTTGCACAATTAACTTCTTGTTTCTTTCCGTTGAAATTTTTGTTGGAAATCAAGCGTTATTTACAAGCTTTACTCAGAATGCATCAAATAAGGAATTATCTATAATTTAACCAATAACCCAAAGCGTTTTATGTTTTGTTGGCTAGTTTCTCACTGAGTGATGATTTCACTGATGTCTAATTGTGAGGATTATTACCATCTCCCTCTCTAAATGAGAGCCATAAAACTTTTATTGGTGGCTTTACCTGATTTTTAACCTTGATGAATAAAGTCACTGACTTATACACCTAAATGTTATTTGGTTGACTACTAATAAGTTATTTTAGGCGATGTTCGTCACCTCCAGATACATTTCTTTAGCCACAAATGTCATAAAGAAAATCTGGAAATCTTTTTAGATCTTTTTATTTTGCTTTACCCGTGCAAGCCCACAAGATGGAGCTTTAGCTCTGTCCATGTGATGAAAAGGAATCCTCTCAGATAGGAAGTTAAACAAGAACCAACTTTTTTTTTTACCATACATTAACTATAAACTTAAAACAAAAGTATGAAAGTTGGAAAAATAATACCGCAATACCAAACAAACCAGTTTGTAACATACTCTTATCTTTATCCTTGATGTCCTCCTAAACTGTGATGATGTTAAACAGTATTGTTACATATTAAAATCTTAAGATGTTTTTCTAGATTGGCAAATTTAGAGCTAATATATTTTAATAATTATCTCTTTAATGTCCCTGAACTTGTCAGAGGTTGTTACATGAATAAATAATATATATATTTAAAAAAAATCTTATTAATCAGTGCACTGACAAGAATAAGTAAGAAAAAGCAGAAAATAAATGCTAATTTTTGTAGATTGCTTGTGTCTATACATGTGTTTGAACTAACAGTTTATATATTTCAATATTTACTTGACGTCATTTATTTTAAATTATTTTATTTAGGTTTTTATGAAACAAAGCAAGTATTATTTTACTAAATTAGGAATGTCCTCCCTCTCCGTTTTTTTCCAGGTGACATGAAGGTGATACTGATTTGGCTCCCACTGGATACGGCTTAATGTCTGACATAAAAAAATAACTACATAATTTGTCTCAATCCAGAGGGCTGACTTGGCATGGATGGCAGCGGTCCTAAATGTCACCCTGTAATGAGTTCTGGCCAAAGGTACAGAGTTAGGACAGTGCCCGCTGGCACCGGTGATGCCCACTAGCACATTTTTTACCCCACAGCTATTTGGATGAGCCCGGGTTTCCTTTGTGCACGCTGCCGCACATGCTTTGCATCCAAACAACGAAGAAAAGTTTCAGTGTTGTGAAGTTTCATTTTACCCCGCCAATGGAGAGGACGAAGAATGAAATGGTGCACAACAACAAAGCAGAAAAGTCAATCATCTAAAATAGAATGGCAAAGAAAACGAGCAAATGTGCTAAACCTCTCCATCATTCTAGTAAATACAAGGCAGATTCAAATAATATAAACATTACCGTATTTTTCAGACTATAAGGCGCATTAAAGGTGATATGTGTAACTTTCTGTTGTGCTCCGGACTTAGAAATATTTTCAGCAGGGAAAAGCATTCTGCACAGTCCGTGGTCTACTGAACTTGAGTTCAGCTCCGCCCCCAGCTGCATGTCCGCTTGGAGCCGCTTCAATATTCTGTGTTTATATGTTAATAAAACGTTCTAAAAAATAAAATAAAACCATGAAGCACTGGTCCAGCAACACAAAAACACCCTGAAATCAGCAGAGCTTCACGCAGCCACGTTGGACATGATTTAATTCGCTCGTGACTTCCTCATTTCTGTCAGTGGATCTGGAATGTCTGGAATGCTCCGCCCCCACTACATGTCCTGTGGCAGACGCTGCGAAGTTCTGTGATTATATGTTAATAAAACGTTCTAAAAAATAAAATAAAACCATGAAGCACTGGTCCAACAACACAAAAACACCCTGAAATCAGCAGAGCTTCACGCAGCCACGTTGGACATGAGTTTTTTTTCGCTCGTGACAAATCCATTTCCTCATTCCTGTCAGTGAAGGATGAAGCGATCACTTGACTTTTGGCAAAAAAACAAAAGAAAAGTCCAGCTCTGGGATGAAGAAGGGATATTTAATACATTTGTGTCACATACAAATCAGTCCTGCATCGCTTTGCAATCCTTTGAATGAGAACGTGCGCGGCGCTGGGGCTGGGACAGGCGGGGGCGTGACAAACAACTCTGTTTTTATTGGCTGGTCATTGTCCGGGTCACTCTGTGTTTTTAGTGTTTTTATAAATGCTGATAGAGAAGCAAGGGGACTATAGTTTTTTTCAGAGATTACTTTGTCTAACATCAGTCTGTCAGTAGATAGTGACAGAGTGAAGAAATATGTTAAAAATATATTGTTAGAAAAGTTACAGACTGCATTACAAAGTTACATAGTGAACCTTTAAGCGAAACAAGTTAATTGTGACAGATTTTTGAGCGCCATGTTGTACGTAAAATCAGTTTGAGGTCAGTGAGCACAATCAGAATTAATACATAAGGCTCACTGTCGATTTTTGCGAACAATAAAGGATTTTAAGTGCGCCTTATAGTCCGAAAATACGGTACTCATCATCTCTAGGCCTACTTATGTCTAAAAATAGATATGACTAAGCTCGGCATAGACTTTATTGCAGAGACCAGATAACAATGCGAATTATCCACCGAGGTGCCACATTCTCAAATGAACGCAGGAAGTCTTTCAGTTTTGAGGAACTTGACTTCCTTTGTTCGACTGCCATGGGACCTACTGGCAACACGCTGCGTTCATTATCTTACAAAGGCGCAGGAGATGAGGGAACGTTGTATCTAAATTAACTTTTTCTATTTCCTGGTGAATGAAATCAATTCCATCCTTTTATGTTACTTTTCATCAGCTTTTTTGTCTTGTTGTGGAATCTTTTCTCTTTCTCCCTCATTCATCTGTTTTGCCCTTTCCTTGATCTGATAGCATTAAACATATAATTAAGTCATAAAGGAGGGGACTGATGAGTGTAGCAGATGGTAATTGCGTCCTACATTTGAATGAAATGATATGCATTGCTACAATTTACAGCCTTCGCCTCATATTTTATTCAGCAACCTTTTATCTCTTTTCCCGCAGAATTATTCTGCAATAAATTTAGACATCTTATCAATAGCCGGAGTGATAGTGGCAGAAACATGGAAAAAATGAGGCTCCGCCGTTTTGTGCTGTTTAAAATAATTTTCCATAATAAAGGAGCTATCAGAGCAGCTCCATCACTGTAGAGGGGCGGATGTTCCTGCTCCTGATGAGGTTGCTGTTGGTTTGTGGACAAGATGCCACTCTCCTAAGTCTGAAGGAACGTGAAAGGACAGAAGGAAATGGGTTTGTGAAGTTCAGCGTGTGAATTTGTCACAGTGACAATATGGAGCAATATTCCAGGAAGCAGAAACAGCTCAAGATGATAACAAGTTGCACACTTGTTTGCCACATGTGACCAAACAATAGTTTTGAGTAACTTTGATATTGCTTTTCTGATCAAAAATAGTCATAAATACTGATCTCTCATTGAGCTCTGCACAAGAAGAAAGAAAAACTCAGAGAAACTATGAAGCGGAAATGTCCATCTTTTGTTAGGCAATAGTCTTCCCAAGACATCAGCTGTAAGTTTATTTGTTTAAATCACATAGTGAAGTGTTTGATGATTTTATTTTATCTGTTTATCTGTTTATTTTAGAATTTCAGAATGACTACAGTTCAATCAGTTTTAATAAACCGTGGCCTTCAAAATTAGCTAATTAGGATTCTTTTCTGAAAATAGTCCAAACTGAACAATAAACAAGAAATTCAAGGTCCTCATGAATAAAATAAACATATTTCGTTTGTATGCTTGGTAAAATAGTTGGTGTGATGATAAGAAGGAGAAAGTACTTAAAAATTGGATGCTTAAAGTCTCATAAATGAAGTAAACTAAACAAAACTGATGAAAAGAACACTTAAATTACGGCTTAATATAAAATGGAACAATTTGACCAACTTAACCAAACGGACCCAACAAAGAAAAAAAAAAATCTCATAAAAGTATTGAATCTGTCTGATCAGACCTCATGAAAACAACAAAACAAACTGACCAAGATAATTACTAATTACGAACAAAACAAACAAACAAACAAACAAACACCAGCTAGTACAGTTATTAAGTTAATGAAAGTAAAGATGATTATAATAATTCTAATAAACCAGTAACAAAGACAGAGAGGGAATCATGTTGAGTTTTAAATAAATAAATAACTATCAGAGTCAGAGAGTCAGAGATTCTTTATTGTCATTCACACCACATGTAGGGGAAAGAAATTATGTACACATGGTCCCAGTTACATCCAACAATAAAATGTAAAAGAAAAACAGTACTGTAATAATATCTAAGATATGAACTAAGAAAAACATCAACTAAAAATACACTAAGCACTAATATCATAGAAAACATGTCGAACTGCAACACGAACATTAGTCTGAGTGAGCAGATGAGCACAAATAAACACGAAACGGATCAGCAGCAACATGAAACAGATCAGCAGCAACATGAAACGGATCAGCAGCAACATGAAACAGATCAGCAGCAACATGAAACAGATCAGCAGCAACATGAAACAGATCAGCAGCAACATGAAACAGATCAGCAGCAACATGAAACAGATCAGCAGCAACATGAAACAGATCAGCAGCAGCATGATGTTATTTTTCACAATGTCGTCTATACCGACGTCTAAGTGAGTGCTAGTGAGCAAACCTCTTCGGAAAACAGATCTGATTGCTGCAGGCTGCTGAGACCGTGAGTTCTGATCTAATAACTGCTGATCTGGGTGCTGCACTGCTGGGCCACAGCCACCATCGTTAGGCCTGTGAGCCTCGTGGAAGGGCCACGTGGTTCAGCAAACAAACCAGAGACCTGCTACCATTAGATTACAAACTCTGTAAGTATGACGAGAGGTAAAGGACCAAAGTCACCAGACTCGAAGGGAAACAACTCAACAGAAATGCAAGACTTTAAAAAATCACTCAACTTTATGGGTGAACAAATAGAAAAATTATCAGCAAAAATGGATTCCCAGGCCGGTCTGGTTAATGAAATAAGACAACTGAAAGAACTGATAGTTAGCAAAAACAATAAAATTGCTGAACTGGAACAAAAAATAGATGACTTAGAACAATACACAAAGCAAGACAACTTGGTGATCTCAGGACTTGATGTTAGTAAGTGTCGGACATATAAAAGAGCTCCTACTAACAATGACCAAACTGAGAATGCACCTCAGGAAGAACAAGAGACTCTGGAGGATTGTGTAGTTGCTTTTTTTCAGAACATGGACATTGACATAGGCTATGGGGACATTTCGTTCTGTCACACCCTGCCCAGTAAATCACAAAAATTTGGGCCGTCAGTAGTCGTCAAGTTCATTAGCAGGAATACAAAAAACTATGTTATGCAAGCAAAAAAAAAATCTGCGGGGAACAAACGTTTACATAAATGAACATCTAACAAAAAAAAATGGAAACATTGCACATGGAGCAAGGTTGTTAAAAAAACAGAACAAAATAGCATCAACATGGACAAGAAATGGATACATCTTTATCAAAACAAAGGAAGAGTCTCAGCCTAAAATGATAAAAGAGCTGAAGGATCTGGAGGAATTTAGGAAATGAAAAATTACAAATCAATGAAACAACTCACACTCAAAATGGATAAAATATACAGTGAAATGAACAAATACATTAGAACATGACAACATACAGAAGCCATGGCTGACATCTGAGGTTTACAGACTCCTGAGAGCCAGGAATGCTGCCTTCAAAGCGGGAGATCAGGTGGGCCTGAGGGCAGCCAGAAAGAACCTGGATTGGGGCATCAGAAAGGCCAAGAAGCAGTATTCCAGGAAAATAGCTCACCGTTTCAAGGACAGCAAGGATACACGCAGTCTGTGGCAGGGAATACAGACCATCACAAACTACAAACCCCCCCCAGACCTGTGACAGCTCAACCTCTACGCTGAATGAACTGAATGAGTTCTTTGCTCGGTTTGAGGCAAGTAACAGCACACCTGCACATAAACTCCCCCCTCTCCTGATGGCCAGGTGCTGGCGCTGTCCTCAGACAGCGTAAGGCGATCATTTATCAAGATTAACGCCCGGAAGGCCTCTGGTCCTGACAACATACCTGGTCGTGTGCTGAAGGACTGTGCAAGGGAACTCGCAGCGGTCTTCACGGACATCTTTAACATCTCACTGAGCCAGGCCATCGTCCCCACCTGTTTCAAAGCCACCACCATCATCCCTGTCCCAAAGAAGGCAACGCCCGCATGCCTCAATGACTATCGCCCAGTAGCACTCACCCCCATCCTGATGAAGTGCTTTGAACGGCTAGTCATGAAAAGCATCACATCTGTCCTCCCTGGATCCCTTCCAATTTGCATACCGACCTAATCGCTCAACCGACGATGCCATCTCCTCTGCCCTCCACACAGCTCTCACACATCTGGACACGAAGGACTCTTATGTTAGAATGCTGTTCATCGACTTCAGCTCGGCATTCAACACCATCATCCCCCAACAGCTCATCCATAAACTGGACAGTCTGGGGCTGAACACCTCAATGTGTAACTGGCTGCTAGACTTCCTGACCGGGAGACCACAGACAGTACGGATCGGGAGTAACACATCTAGCACCATCACATTGAACACAGGGGCCCCACAAGGATGTGTGCTGAGCCCCCTTCTATTCACCCTGCTAACACACGACTGCACACCATCGTACAGCTCCAACCACTTCATCAAGTTTGCGGACGACACAACAGTGGTAGGTCTCATCAGCAACAACGATGAGACGGACTACAGGAACGAGGTGAGCCGCTTGGCCTTGTGGTGCGGACACAACAATCTCACTCTCAACGTGGAGAAGACAAAGGAGATTGTCGTGGACTTCAGGAAGAGGGATGCACAACATGCCCCTCTGACCATCAACAGCACCGCAGTGGAGAGAGTGGACAGCACCAAGTTCCTGGGAGTGCACGTCTCGAAGGACCTGTCCTGGAGCAGGAACACTGCAGCACTGGCCAAGAAGGCTCACCAGCGCCTCTACTTTCTCCGCAAGCTGAAAAGGGCTGGAGCTTCAACCCCCATCATGTGCACCTTCTACAGGGGTGCCATAGAAAGTGTCCTGACCAGCTGCATCACGGTGTGGTTTGGTGCATGCACTGCATCATGCCGCAAGAGCCTCCAGCGCATCGTGAGAGCAGCTGAGAAGATCGTCGGCACCTCCTTGCCCTCACTGCAGGACTTACACAGCAAATGCCTCACTCGGAAAGCCCACTGCATGGCAGGTGATCCCATACACCCACTACACCAGAGGTGGCCGCCACTAGAGGGCGCTAGGGGCGCCGCCCCTCCTTGGAACTGCAGCTCTTCTTCTTCACCATTTGAAGATTTAATTTTTTTTTATTTATAAAAATGAAATAATAAAATAAAAATATTTCGAAATGTATGCATATATGTTTTTAGTTGTGTATGATAAATATTTTATGAGTAACGATGAGTTGTTTGTTTCAAAAAACGTTTTCTGATTGTGACGTACTTCCGGTTCCCCGCTCGGCGCCGCCTGCGGCTTTTTCATATAATCTAATTATAACCAGCGCTAGCACATGCGCAGTTTATGTCCCATCTGTCCAACAATATTGGACTGTACAGGTCGCATTTTCCGTCGCCCTCGAGCCTGGACTCGTCTCGTGAATCGCTACTGTTCGCCAGCTTCCGGTTTGAGCCAAGGAGGGGGGGGAGTGGGGGACCATCTCTGTTTACACAGTCAGAGCTGATCACACGCAACTAGCGATGTTGAAACAGCAGTTATTATTAATGGTGCCTTTCTACACAGGTAAGCAAGTAATAATTAGTGAGTTTAACAAATCGCTAAGCGCACATGAGCAAAGTTTGAGCTGATCTCATCTGTGTTCGGGACGTGGTGGTGTGTGTGGGTGGTTGTTGCAGTCAGTTACAGT
Source organism: Garcialebias charrua (assembly GCA_038048925.1). Taxonomy (NCBI): domain Eukaryota; kingdom Metazoa; phylum Chordata; class Actinopteri; order Cyprinodontiformes; family Rivulidae; genus Garcialebias; species Garcialebias charrua. The sequence goes on from JBBPBX010040754.1 coordinate 25,701, forward strand.
AGCTAGTAGCCTATGATATCAATGCTAGTAGCTACTAGCTGTGCTCATGGTTGTGGTGTACTGCAACATTATAAAAGTTGCTACTTGCTAGTTATAAACCCGAATGTGTGAAGACGACTCCTGTCTGTCCATCTTCAGCTCATCATGAACTGTTTACTCCTCAGAGTGTCTGTCTGTGTTAGTTAACTTTTGTCTCGTTTCGTTTAGCAGCAGTTGCAAATTTTCTGATGAATAAATCTGAATGAATAAATAAACTTTAGTTTTAGTTTAGTTTAGTTAAACTTTAGTTTCATTATAAGTTGTGCTGTTGTTTCAAAGACACTCTAAACTTAAATAAATCAAGTAGCAGAAAGATTTAAGCATTAAATAGTTTGAAATTTTCATGTTATGAAACAGTGATTATATAATTATTTGAATTTAATTTTAATATTATAAAGATCACTGTGGATGGAATGCAATTGAAATAACCTGGATATTATTATTTATGTTGTATTAAGAAAGTTAAAATGTGATTACATATGTGTACACAAAGCACTTCAAGCAATGTGGAAAATGCTAAAAAAAATACATAATTAATGTGCCTTCTGTACTTTCTTTACAGAAAAAAATCCACACAACACCTTCATCTCTACACACCGGCATCCAATCTACCACCTGTGTAACAGACAGGTGGTGTACAGAAGAAGATCCAAGATGTCCAGCTTAACCTTATCATGCAGCAGGTGACTTCCCATATCCCAAAAGTGAGTATTTTCACTTGTGGTGTTTTACTATTTTTAACACTGTATTTATCTGGAGAATGAAAATAAAGTCTCTTGCAAGTTACTAGCTTATTAACATTGAAACATTTAAGGTACATTTACAGGTAACCCCCCACTTACGACTCCATCGACCTACGAACAACGGGACCTACGAACATATCATATTTAATAAAAATATGAAATTACTGTGTTAAAAAAAATATATATATTATTATTATTTTTTTTGTGTGTTTAAATGTTCTTAATTTCATGTGTACATCACTTTGTTGCAGCTGTGGTTGTTTTAAAGGCTTTATAAATAATAATTATGATAAAAAAGATCATTTCTGATCATTTTTGAGCAATCTTGGGCAACAGGAAGTAGGTCTTCAGTTTACACGGTCACAAATTAATGTAGAACACCGGACGCCATTTTAGGTTCAGTCACTGGGGTCTCCGGTCACAGAACACCGGACGCCATTTTAGGTTAGCTGCCCGGGAGCCAGCCCAAGACTGGTGACCAGGATGGCTTCATATGGATTAATTACGAGCTGGAAACGTCTCTGTGAACTTTGTGGATGTCTCAGGCAGCAGCGGATTTATCGCTGATCGTGCCAGGCCGCTGCGCGAACACCTCCGGCCAGGCTCTGGCCTGGCTAGCTCCAGAAGCTAACACGGGAGCTAACACGGTAGCCGGCCGAAGACTGGTGACCAGGATGGCTTCATATGGATTAATTACGAGCTGGAAACGTCTCTGTGAACTTTGTGGATGTCTCAGGCAGCAGCAGCAGCTGCAGATTGATCGCGCCGCCGCTCCAACACCAGCTCATGGCTTGGCTAGCAGAAGCTAGCCAGCTAGCTAACACAGGTCTGGAGCAGCTGCGGTGGTTCACTGGCCGGCCGCCGCGCTGCTCGGCCCGACAACAATCAACGCATGGCAACCTAAGATGTCGGCTTTGACCATCTCAAAGTAAGAAAATATATTTTTATTTATTCTGTAAATGTGAATAGCAATGTTTAACATTACAGTACACTACTGTACATGCTTAAATGTGTGCGCGCGCTCCGTTAGCATGATAAATAAAGGTTGAATGAATGAATGAATGAATGAATAATTTTTTTTTTTTTAAATAATTTTCACCCCCTACCTACGGCAGAATCGAGCTGCGAACCGTTCTTAGGTCCCAAACTCGTTCGTAACACGGGGGTTCCCTGTATATGGTGAAATGTTATATATGCTAAGATGCATTAGGAGTCAACTCAGGACCTTTAATATTAGGAATATTTAAGAGAACTGTCTGGTACTAAAAAAATACAGTAGATTGATTCTATTTATTTGCTCTCTCCACTGCACACCTGTAGAAGGAGGTGAGGTCTGAACTTCTCAGACCAGCTCATCTCAGCCGTCTGAGGAAGTAGAGTCTCTGATGAACTTTCGTGATCAGGCTGGTGGTGTTGTTGCTCCAGCTGAGGTTATCGTTCATGTGTACCGTACACCTAAGTACTTGTAGCTGGAGACCACTTCCACCGCAGATCCTCCTATGTTCAGTGGGGTGTGTGGGGTTTGTTTGTTCCTTCTGAAGTCCACAATCATCTCCTTTGTCTTCTTCACGTTGATGTGAAGGTTATTGTCCTTGCAGGACCCAGAGCCTCTTTATCATAAAGTGGAAGAAAAGACCCTTAGACCAGTCTGGTGGGTGACCAACTTAAGGAGACTGATATCGGATTTTAGGTCACTTCAGTTTCTTTAACAACAAACATGAACATGGCTGGCTGTGAGGGGCAAACACATGACATATAGTAGCTAAAAGACAGATGCTTAAACTGCTAAGCTTCAGCAAAAAGAGGAAAATATTGATGAGTAGCAAAACACTAGCTAAAGTAGCATTTTTTTTGCTGAAAGTATCAAAATGCTAGTTAAAAGTAGCAGAAAAGTAGCAGAACAGTAGCTAAAATCTCAACAAGATAAAAAAGAAAACAGATTTAAGAGAATAATGTTTAAGGGAAAGTTTCATATTTTGAAAGATATAAAACTAGCAACAAAAAAGTAAGCTGAAATTAGCACAAAATATGTAAAAAGAACAATAAAGTGGTCATAGTGTTATGATTTCAAAGGTTTACCCAGTTGGTAATGAGACCCAGAACGACACAAGACGAAGAGGTGCAAAAGTAACAGTGTTTATTATTTACAGTGCAAGTCTATATACTGTAGACATGTACAGGGATCTTCTGGATTTCCTGGAAGATGAAACAAACCAGAAGGCTCTTTCAAGATGATTGATCTAGTTTTGTTTGTTATTTTACAGAGAAATCCTTAGTTCCTTGAGATGAATCCCAGAGGGCGAAATGAGGCAGGCAAGTGGTTGGAGGGCAAGACACGATGAGCAGAGAACTGGTCCCAGGACCAAGATGGAAACGAGGACTGGAAACACAACAAAAAACAAGGTAAGTGTCTCTCAAAGTACTGTACTCAGAAACTGGCTAGAAGCATAAATACCATGAGTAGGCATCAATGCTCCAGCGAAGAGTAGGACTTGACTGCAGCCTTAAGTATAGGTGGAGCTCATCAGGTGGATCACAGTAAAATAGATCATTTTTCTTCCCCATAAATCAGTTATTTAAAATCTAATCTGGAATCATTCCTCCTTGTTAGACTTCAGTTGACCTGTTTAAGTTGGGCCCAAATTTGTTATTATCTTTTGATTTATTTTTCATTGAAATTTAATTATTTGTTAGTTTATTTTTGGAACTATTAAATTGAATTATTTG